>CATKHJ010140097.1:0-10248 GCA_949750685.1 Vernicia montana | reverse complement strand
ATATATATATATATATATATATATATATATAATGTTTCTATATACTTTTCAAATTAAAATATTAAATATTAAATGTTAATTTGAATTTGAATTTGGTATCTATAATGGAAAAGAATAATTAAACTAATTAATTAAATACTTATCGATCATGCTTTAAATTTTTTTTTTTTTAAAAAATTCTCATTCTATTATAAATTTTCTGTAATTTCTTAATAATAATTATTTTATTTTTTCTATTTTAAATTTCCTGTAATTTCTTTATGAAATATATTTTAATACCTTTTTAAATTAAAAAAAAAAAATCAACCATCTTTTTTTTTTTCATTGCAAAGGATAGATTAAATATAACTAATAATGTTATCTTGCAATTTTTTAACACTTAGTTTATGTAAATATTTTATTACTTTGAAAAATTTTACACAAGATGATTTTATGATAATTTTCAACATTTATTTAGATTTAAAATGTATGTTTAAATTTTAAAAAAATATTTTAAAGTGATTATATTATATAAATAACTAATAATTTTCAATACAATAATATGTATTTAATAAAAAAATTTAAATAAAAATCATATAAAGTTGAATTGAAATATGAAACGGAATAATTAGGCAAGCAAACATGTTTTTCAATTTTCCAATTTTCAACTTAGAAAATGAAAAATTAGAAAAACCAAGAAATGAAAAAGAAAATTAAAAAGTGAAATAGAAAATGTTTTTCACAGCTAAACTACACTTATATTTGTTTGTTTAGGAGCATGGGGTGTAATCTTGGACTCGCTCGAAAAGGGAATTTGATTTTGATTAACGCGTAAACTAGCCTAAAAATACTACTCTTGATTGATTGAAAAAAAAAAATGTATGTTGACTGATATGTCAACATACATTTACTTTCTATAATGTATTTACCTATATCTTTAACTAAATTCATTTTCTTTCCACTTTCATCATAGGCTTAATGGAACCATTTACCCCTCACTACACCCTAAAATTGGAGTATATAATAAAATTTAAAGGTTTGATTGTAAAATAATTAATCTCTCTCCTAATAAAAATAAAAAATTTAGAGTATCCTTCCCCACTTATTCTTTCTTTCCCAACTATACACTCCGAATTTAAATATAGTGTTAAAAATCAAGCTTACCGAGTGCCACTTTCTTCAATGAATCTGAATGGATCATCCTCCTCATAAAGCTTTGCCAATCCAAAGTCTGAGATTTTAGCCTTACAAGTTTCATCAAGCAAAATATTACTGGCCTTGATATTTCTGTGAATTATTGGTGGATTCTTTGCATGTAGATACTCCAAACCTTGCGCTATTTGCAGGCAAATACTATATCTATCTTCCCAACTAAGATGCACTGAAAACTTAGGATCTGCAGCAAATCCAAATATCAAGACAAACACAGATACTCAACGTAGCTAAATTTCATATTTGAATTTTGGATGCAAAGTTTATTAATATTTTTAATATTTAATTTCACTTATTGAATATGAACTCTATAAATTGAACTTATTTGTTGGTTAATTGTGAATAGTACGTTTTAAAATTGAAATTAATAATTTCAAATGAATCTCACATTATTAACGTTTATTTTTGTGACAAATATACACAAATCATTTTAGTAAATAATTTGTATGTAATTTCACATATAAGTATGTATTTCACATGATTAATACAGTAAGTAAAGAAAATTACTAAGGAAAATTTATGTATTAATCCTAAGGAAATTGAGTTCAAGGCTAATTTATGTATTAATCCTAAGGAAATTGAGTTTAGGGGACAAAAGAAAATTACCAAATAAGGCTTTTTCAAGCGATCCGTGACCCATATATTCATAAATTAGCAAGTGTAGGTCTTTTCGTGAATAAGTAGCCAGCAATTGGACAAGATTGTCATGCTCCAATTTAAAAGTTTTGGCATAAACTTCTGTTCCTATTTGTGCAACAGCTTTTGATTGAGGAAAAAGCTTCTTTACTGCTAAGGTAAGATTTGGTAGTTCAGCCTGCAAAATTATTAAATTGAGGAAGAAGATCAATGTCATTAATTTCTCTCTCCAAAAACCAAAATTTTAAGAATTTTTTTTTTAAAAAATAAATAAATAAATAAAATCAACCTTGTAGACTATCCCAAAATTACCATCCTTGCCAATCTTCATTGTCGGGCTAAACTTTTTAGTGGCATCAATTATCTGTTTAACAGTGAATGACTTCTCTGCAATCTTTATGCGTGTTTCTATTCCAAATAAATATCAGATAAGTTGTTATATCAATTAACAAACTTGTCAATGAGAATTCTATGAACAGAAAAAAAAATTATAGTTATTTAGGATACATTTTTTTTGTGTGTGAAGTTGGCGAGGGAAAGATCAATGATGCACCAGGGAATTCTTGCACCCCTTGCTCCAGCATCACACCAAATCTCAACCAATATTATTAAAAATAAGAGAAAACAATATACATAGTTCATCGTCTTGACAATGCAACAAATAAAGCAAAATATTAAGAAACATAGAACTAATCTATGCAACAGGCAAATAAACAATTAGTATTTGAAATAAATAAAAAAAAAACATATATTTGAAATAATTAAACATATATTTGAAGGTTTATTTTCTAGTAAAAAAAAAAAGTATTCATAAATAAAAACTAACTTGATATAAAATCTATGATAAATTATAATCACACTCTTGAACTTTACTATAATTAATACTTTAGTATCAACTATTCCAAAATTATTACTTTGGTTTCTATATTATTTCAATGAAAAATGTAAGATTTTGAGAGACTCGCAAATATGCCCACCAATATATTTAAATGAATGATTATATAATTATTTGCGGTTGTACTTACGGCGCAGCTCTCTATCTCCGATCCATCCCATCCTCCACATGAAAGCTAATAAAATCAACAGAGAAAGAACACAAGCTACTACGATCACCGCTATTACCCAAGCTGATAGTTTTTTAGGAGCTTCAAATCCAAAAACAGTAGCAATTATGAAGTGAATTGTGAGCTAAAATAGAATCAATTAATTAAGAAAGTGAAATATTAATTAATTGTACCAGGAGTTATGGAAATAGCTGAAATGAGAGGTCCATTTTGGACAGTGTCAAAGAATCCTAAAGAGGGGTTATACAGAGTTCCTTTGCCAGTCCACAAGAAATCGATTGTCAAAGGTTTACTGCCAGTTATTGTAGTTGGGAAACTTTTCATTAATTCTTTATTGGCACCTCCAGCCTCTTCCTTTATGTTGAAATCCTGTAATACTCTCTTATCCTGAAATCAATAAGCACAATGGCACTAAAGCAAGTTAATCATTATTAAAAAAAGAAATTTTAAAAGTTTTTTTTTCAATATAGGGATAAGGTACAAAAAGCTCATAATGTTTAATCCGTGAAGCAAATATGTAGCTCAACTTTTTTTTCTTTCAAACAATTAACTTGCAAAAATGTCTTATTTGGATCATAAGTAACTCTGTTAGACATAGATTTAATATCGTTTGAAATATTTAATTTTTTATATTAAAAAATTAAAAAATTAAAGAATATAATAAATTAATTAGTTTAGATAGAAAAGAATTTTCTATAAGAATATACTACTAACCACAAATTCCTTTTCATAAAAAAAATTGCATCAATGGTATTCAAACTTTTTAATTTTTATTATTTTGGTGTTTGAATATGTTTTTTGTTTAATTTAGTGTTCGAATTTACTAATTTTTATATAATATAGTGTTTCTAGCAAGTTTTACAGGTTTAAATGATTATATACATTATTTTGAATAATAAATTTACTTAAATATCTTCTTTCTAAAACCTTATTTTTTTTTTCTTTTTTTTTTCATTTTCTCTTCTTTCTTCATTTTTTATCGCTAAAACAAAACTATAAATAAAAAAATTTATAATTATTTTTTATTATTTAAAAAAATTAATACTATTTTTCTCTCCATTTTAAATAAAAAATAAAAATTCAAGCATTAAATTAATTTCATTTATATTTTTTTATAATCATCAAATAAATTAAAGAAATAAAATAAAGTATTTGAAAAATACAATAAAAAATAAAGAGAGAAAAAAAAATAAAAAAAGAGAAAAATATAAATTAAGTAACGAGAAATAATGATATTTAAGTTATTTTAGCATATAAAATGAGTAATATAATCACTTTAACCTATAAAACCGGTCATAAATACTAAAATATTAAAAAAAATTACCAATTTAGATATTTAATTGATCAAGAAACAAGTTCAAATATCAAAATAACAAAAATTAAAAAGTTTAGACATCATTTACATATTTTTTTTCCTTTATAAAATTGCAGTGATTATATCAATCTTTTCGTTCAGTTTACAAAAATAAAAGTCAGTCAATATTTAGAAATTACACTTTATTATCTACATAATTATATTATAAAATAATTTAATACTTTAAGATCTAATAAAACTTATGTTAATAAGGAATTAAAATTATTAATTAATTTCTAAATAATAGTGATGAAAATGTATTTTGCAATATATATATATAAATTTGATTTCAACTAATATTCAAGTCTATTTTCCAATCCTAGAATAGGCTGCTATAGATTCTTAGGTAGACTGATTTTATCATTTTATTCATATATTAATTCAATAAAAATAAGACGCATCAATTAATGATACAATATAAAATATATCATTAATTGAAGTGTTCTATTTTTATTGAGTTAGTTTATGGATAAAGTGATATAGTCAGTCTATCTAAGAATTTCTCAAATTTTTATATATGATAATTGAGTCCAAATGCATGTAAAAAAAATATCCCAATTACTATAATTAAATCATATTCATACCTGAATATATACATCAAACACGCGTTTCCCGAGTTCGCTGTAATCTTCTTTTTTGGCAAATGAAGTTTCAGCAAACATAAGTTTGACATTATATTTGCCTTTATGCAAGCAGAAAGCATAGTAAGTTAGAGAGACAGGAGCAACGCGAGCATTTTCATATAACTCTGCCTCAGGAACGGATACTCCACCCGTCAAGTTCTTAATGTAATCACTTGCATTGGTGGTTGGTAAGTTGTAGTCTCCAGACAAACTATAAGCCCAATTTCCTTGCAGACTTTGATAGAAATATGATGATGCAGTATCATTTTCGTAGTTTTGCTTTCCAAATTTCACTTCCTCGCCACCACAGTTTATAGATAAGGAGCTATCTGCAGCAAATATTAATTACGAAAAATGTTTGATTTTGTTGGTTTTTTCATTTTTTTAATTTTAAGATGTGAAAAATGAGAGATTTCGAATTTGAATCACGAAAATTGTCACTAATTTGATAAGAATTATTAAAAGAGAGGGCTATTTGTGTGCGTAACTCACAACATTATTAAATAATCATTGAAGTTCTAATAAAATAATAATAATAATAATTAATTATTAGCATATATGCTGATATTGCTCATTAATTATAAACAACATTATTGGCTTTATTATTAGTGTTTAATTAGATTGCAGAGAAGTAAACATACACTTCTTATGACAGTCTTTTCTTGTTTGAGATATGTATTTCCTGAATTAAAGAGGAATAAATTTGTTAGGAATAGAATATATAGTTGAAGATTTCTCCTATTGCAAAACATAATTAATAGGTCTAATATATCCATGTACCCTGAACTTTGCCACATTTTGCAATTATACCTCATTTTTATAAACTAAATTATTTTATTCCAATTAGAAATATTGTTTGCAATTGTACCATATTTAGATCAGCTGGACAAAAATAACTATTTCTCTCTTTAGTGGCATGACACTTAGGACGATCAGTGGAATCTAGGACTAAATTGTTGGGAAAATTCTTGTCTATATTTGGTGTAAACCAATAGATAAAAAGAAATTTAAAGAATTTGACTATTATGTCTCTTTTTACTCAAATAATCAAAACCCACAAACCAAAAGCCACAAAGATTATTTGTTGTCAACAAATTAAACTAACCCAGAACATAAAATGCAAACCATACACAAACTCATCTATATATATGTCTATATATGAATCCTATGCATCGAAATTTTTTTTTTTAGTTAGTCTAAATGTGATATAATTGCAAACAATATAACCGAGATAAAATTATTAAATACAATTACAAAATGTGGCAAAGTTGATGGTATATGGATACATTAAGCCTAATTAATAAGATATAATTAATATACCTCGTAGGCTCTCTGTATGACCACCAACATATAATGCAATCGGTAAAAAAAAAAGGGCAGAGGGTGAGATTTGAAACTCCAAAAAAACAAATAAAAGGACTGAGGGAGATAGATTTATTAAATCCCTTACATGATAATTGTGTTTTGCGAATTTGAAACTGTTCCATTTTCAGGGTGCACATATGGAATTTCTGTGAAACTATTGAGTGAAAGATCTCTGCATGGCAACAATATACTTAATTTTAAATTTATTGACTACAAAATTAAAAGTCTAGAGATGCCATAAGTTCAAATAAAAATTTAGAGGTCTAATGACCTTTTCCTAAAAAATTCAAAGGCTAATTTAGGTATACTATTGTTAATTTTTCTGGAGTATAAGGAAAGAGGAGACTTGAATCTGGATTTTTTGCGTAGATTAAATATGAACATAATACTACTAGAATATTAAACCTCCAAGTGCCTCTTGTAAATAAATTTTTTTACACATTTTAGGAAATCAAATAAATTTATAAATCTTATAAAATCTCCAATTTAATAGCTATGTTTAACAATTAGTCATGAATATTCCTTTTTTTTTTTTTTTTTTTTTTTTGCACGAAATGAATATTTCAATTTTGATTTCATGAATAAAAATAGTGACATGTGACCATTAAATTAAAGCTTTTGTGAGATCTATGGATTTGTTTGGTTTTCTAACATGTGTAAAACAAAATTTACAAGTGAAATTTGAGACTTAGGAATGGTTTAAATTTTTAAAATTTGTATATTTAAATAAAATTAAATTTTAATTCAAAATGGATCCTACAATGACTGATGAAATTTTATGTATGAAAAAAATATTTTCTTAATTTATATTGTATGTTAAATGACCAAATATTAATTGTATTAATGAATTTGATACTTAAGTGTCAATAGAACAAATTACAAGGTATCTAAATGTCAAAAAAAAAAAAAATGCCTTCTTTAAGAAAAATATCAAACCATATAATAATTTTTTTTGTACTTTCCCCCTTTTGTCTTTTGTAGGGTGAAATATATTTACAGTGGTGCTTAAAAAAAATATTTAGCATTTAAAATTAAATTTTTCAACATTTAATCATTTTAAATTATTTGATGACAATTATTTTTAAATTTTCAATTAAATTAAAAATTACTTAAAATAATTAAATCAAAATTTTTAACTTAAAATTTGTATTGAATACAATATTAAGTAATTAAATTTTGAAATATTTTTTATAATTTAAAAATTATATCATTTATATTATTAAAGCTTAATTTTTAATTTTATTAAATATGACCTATATTAGCATATAATTTTTTTAAAAAAGATATCAAATGGGTTGAAATACGATAAATACATAGTGGATGGATATTGGATAGATATGATATCAGATCTCCCACACATTCTATATATTTGCTTATGATACAATAGTGTTTGGTGAAGCTACTAGGCATGAAGCTCATCATCTCATGACGGTCTTAGATTTGTATTGTAAGGCCTCGGGTCCGAAAAATCAATAATGATAAGTCAGAAGTACTTTTTGTTAGTGACTGTGAGTCCCTCCAACATGGAAGGTCCACATGCCTAATAAAAATAAAAAAAAAAAAAAATTGAAGAAGAAAAAAAACATGTAAAAAAAAATGAATGAGTATAGATATTTTGTCGGTGCAGCTTCCCACCGCCCAGCTGCAAAATTCTAATTTTGCAGCTAGTACAGTTATAAGGAAGGCCTTATTTCATTTTTGTGTAGTGAGTCAGAGAGAAAATTTCTCTGAAGAAATTTGAGAGAGGGTTTTGATAATTTTTGTCTGTCCAAAAATTATCATACATTTTTTTAATCTTTGTTAACTGTGAGAAATGGTGTACTGGGTTATTGGGTGTTGTGTAAGAGAGAGTTTACAATTTTGTCCGTCCAAAAATTATACTGTGTAACTATAAGAGTTATAGTGAATTATTCCTTGTGGATCGTGGATGTAGAGTTATTGAGAAACCGAACCACGTAAAATTCTTGTTGTTTTTGCTATGGGTCCTTTATTAATTTCTGCTTCCGCTATGCATGTGAAATATCCCATAAAATTTTTCAACAAGTGATATCAAAGCTTCTAGTTCTTATTTTTGTGGTAGAGAGAAATTTTATTGGGATTAAAATGTAACTACTGTCCGGGGCAGTATCATATTTTGAGAAAAGAAATATACTGCGAGAAAGAAAAAAATACGAGGAATTTTTTAGTGCAATTCGTTTCAAGAAAGGGTGTAAAATCAAAAAATTAAGTGAATAATAACCACGCAAAATAATTTATTTTTGCATGTTATTGTTACTGTAACAGTAAGCAATAGTACTACAGTAACAAGAAACTGTAACCGAATACGGTATTGTTCAGAGGTGCTGTAGCAGGGTACAGTTACCGTAGCAAAGTACGGTTACTGTTCATACAGTACTATTCATACTGTACTGTAGCAGAGGTACTATTCACAGAGATCTGAAAAAAAAAAAAAAAAAAAAAAAAAAAGGAGGAGGGGTTTTTCAGATAAAATGGATAGTGCATTTAAATATTCAACCCCTTTGTTTGATGGAAAGGGTAATTTTACTCTATGGCAGAGTACTATTCTGGACCTTTTGGTGCAACAAGGTCTTGATTTGGCTTTAGATGAAGGAAAGCCAACGAGTATAACTGAGAACGAATGGAAGACTATCCAGAGGAAGGCGGTGAGCACCATCCGGTTAGCACTTGCCCCACAAGAAAAATTTGAAGTAATTAAGGAGACATCACCAAAGAAGTTGTGGGACAAATTGGAGGAGATCTATGCGTCAAAGTCGTTAACTAACCTGTTGTTCATGAAAATGGGGATGTATTCACTCAAGATGGAGAAAGGAGAAAACCTCCATGATCACATTAATAAATTTAATCAGCTAATGTGCCAGCTGCTGAATGCTGGTGAAAAAGTTAAAGATGAGGAGCAGGCATTACTGTTGCTTGCGTCATTGCCCAAATCCTACAAACCATTGGTGCAAACAGTGTGTGCTGGAAAAACCACACTGAAATTGATTGAGGTGACAATGTTGTTAAGAGAAAATGAGAGGATGATGAGGGGTGAGAGCACTTCAACTGAAAAGTGAGGGCATAGCACTAGTTGAGAGGAGTGAGAGAGGGAGGAATCAAAATAAAAGGAGAGGTGATCAAAGGAATAGATCAAAATCTCGGCCGAAAGATTATAACAATATGGAGTGCTATTATTGTGGAGAGACTGGTCACATACAACATCGTTGTCTAAAGCTTAAAGAAGACTTGAAGAGTCTTAAGAAGTTGCAAGAGAAGATGAAGGATAAGCTGAAAATTGATGATAGTGATTCCTCAAATACGGTCAAAACTAGTGATGAGTCTGATGATGAATTTCACCTAGTACAAGGTGAAGATGCTGGTAGTTGCTCTAGTGAGAGTAATTCTAACTAGGTGATGATTCTGCTTCTAATGTGCACATCTGCAGAGATCGGGCTATGTTTGATACTTTACATACTGATGGAGAATTTGGCTATATCAATGTGGGAAACAAATTAAAACTGAAGATTGAAGGCGTTGGGAGAGTTCGCCTGAAAGTCCACAATGGTGCTATCAAAAATATTTTCAATGTGAAATTTGTACCTGGTGCAGGAGCAAATATAATTTCACTAGGAGAGCTAGCGTCGCATGGGTATAAATATGTTGGTATTGGAAAAACATGTAAAGTATATAGAGGAGGGAGCTTGGTAATGCAAAGTAGAAAGAAAGGGAAAAATATTTGTTATTTGGATGGTCATTCCCTTTTGCCGACAGGAAGCAGTAAAGTGAAGAAAACCGAGAAAAATACAAAGAGAGTCCGGTTTTGTAACAAGGTTGAGGTATGTGAAATTTTGAAGCAAAGTGCTAATTCCACATCAGCGGAAAATGGAGAGCCCTGTAAACCGGTTCATAAAAAGACCGTTAAACATCGAAATATAGAAGACTCTTGCTCAAGGGGGAGCATGAAGAAACTCATATTTATAGGAAAGACTGACAGAGAGTTGCAGTCATGGTGAAACCC
>CATKHJ010140084.1:0-15137 GCA_949750685.1 Vernicia montana | reverse complement strand
AAGCACTCGTTCATCGTTCATTCCGCAAAGGTTCGACTGCTATAATGGATACAGGTATTTATATCTAAATCTCCTTAGTAACTCTAGCATGATAGATTTTGGGTATTAAAGTATTAAAGAATTATGTGATTCTAACATTTTCAACTCATTAGCTTGTAACCCAGAGGTAAGAAAAAAAATAGATAACTTGTTTTTAAGTTCTTGCACTGATTGAATATCCCTATGAGAGAATATAAATAGGTCATCTGCAAAACAAAGATGATTAATTTGCAAAGATTCACACCCTTTATGATACTTAAACTTGTTGCTATCAACACTCATGAGTAGCCGAGACAAGTACTCCATTGCAATCACAAACAACAATGGAGACATAGGATCCCCCTGCCTAACCCCTCTGCTGCTCTGAAAATACCCCTCTAATTTACCATTAATCATCAAGGAAAACCTTACTGTTCTCACACAAACCATAACCCATTGTACAAACTGTCTTGGGAAATTCAAATGAATCATCATTTTTTCCAAAAAATCCCAATTGACTGAATCATAAGCTTTTTTAAGGTCCACCTTGATGGCACATCTTGTTGGCCCATTATTTTTATGATAATCTCTAATTTTTAGCAATTTATTTAGTTATTTTTTACTTTATTCCATTATTTTTTTTATTTAATCATATAATTTTTTAAAATTATACTAAGTATAATATATTTTGCATAATATTAAATATATATTTAATTAATTACAGTTCAGTCTTTGATTTAACATAGTTGAATCTATGATATGTGATCCTCTTTTGCCTGTTTAATAACTGAATAGGGTATGAAAATCTTAAAGCTAAGTGTATATAGTTGGTACCAATAATATATAGAATAGATAGGAAAAAAGGTTGTTGTTTTTTTTTTTAAAATAGAGATGGGAAGTATATCTGATCATCATTGGGCAGATCAGACCGAATTCCAACCTAATCAATCGCATTTAAATTTTTATAACTTTACTTCAGACATGATCTAGAGTAGTCTCCAACCAAACCTTATAATATTCTTAGAAATAACTTTAATATCACTTATCTAAAAATTTATTAGTGTTTGAAAGATTATTATATTATAAAAACCGATTGACACGTTATTATCATATACTCCATCCATTTTACAATAATTGTCGTTTTAGAATGAATTTTTTATTTCAAATTATTTGTCATTTTAAGAGTTCAATGCAGCATTTATTAGTTTTTTTTCAACTTTACCCTCATTCCAATTTCAATATTTCATATATTTTTTTTATTTGGTGAGAGAAAATAAGGGTATATTTGTCCATATTAATTAAAATTAAATCTATTTAATAGCTTTCTTAATATGTGTGCATCCTCCTAAAACGACAGTTATTGTGAAACGGAGGGAGTATATAATTCAACCAATTGACACGTTTGGATTGGAGTGAAAAGGAATTAAGTATTACTCTTATAATATTTTAATCCTCTTTAATCTTGTTTGATAAGTTTTTACATATCAATGTTAATATTTAACCTCCTTAACAATTATTCTCACTTAAATTTTAATTCATTAATTTAGGGGAAATTAGGATAAAGACATATAATAAAAATAAACGCGTAAAAAAGAGGCTCGACTGTCTATTAGAAAACAAAATTGATTTTTTTTTCTTTTTATGGAACTTATTTTTTTTTTAAATTTGGATTTCATTTATAGAATTATTTAACTGAAAATTTGTTTTTGTTTTTTTTTTAATTTTGTTTAGTTGTAGATTATGATTAATTGTAGTTTTATTCTTATTTTATTTTTTTATAGTATTGTTTTATTTATTAAAATATGATAGGTTTTTTCCTAAAAATATATATAATTTTTTTTAATTAGTAAAAATATTGTGAAAATATTTTTTTTTTAAAATTAAGGTTTTTTATTAAATTTTTTTAAATATTTTATACAAAACTCAATTCACCATGTTAATAATTTATCTATTACTCTTAATTTATCAGATAAGATTTAACAATTTAACTATTACATCTGTAACTATTACTTTCTTAATAATTATACTTGTAATTATTACACTATATATTTTTAACCCCGATCCAAATGTACCCTTAAAATAAAGTGACTATAATTTATATTCGCATTTTAAAATCTAAATAGGAGTATAAATCAAAATTATTGATTTTCTTCTAGAAAGCCTAATATTTGGTGGACAAAAGGACCCATTTACTGGAAGAACACAATAATTAAGGAGACTAGGAGAGTGAATCAAAGAAAAACTTGCCCATGTTATGAAAAGCAAAGAAAGAGAGTCGCTTACTTGAATGAAGCCGATCGATGAAGACCTTAATTATCCTTTCTCAGGTGCAAGGAGCCGAAGAGAGTTTTAGTATATATAGTGGTTCAGTCTGCTTAGTTTGTCACATTTAAAAATTGTAGATAAAAAAGGCAAAGTTAATTTAGAGTTTAAGTTTCTGAATATTATTTGATGTCCTAAAACAGGCAAAGCATAAATTTAAATAGGGGTTCCGAAACCTTAAACATAAAAATAAATATAGAAATTGTCAAAAATGACAGATTCGCAATATTACATTTGAATAAAATAAAGATTCAAATAAAGAAAACACCACAAACGGCACCTAAATATGAGTTTTATACCAAAAGTTACAAGCAAATGGAAAAATTTTTATAAATAGAAAAACTGCTCGTTTAGAGGTCCAAATGAAGGAATTTGGCCGAAAAACGACGCTGATTATCCCCAAAGGCAATGAGTCGGATCCGTTGGACCATTTCCCTTTGCATCAAGAACCCGCAGGGTCCAAATTAAAGCTATCCCGGGCCACTATTTCTTCGGCTTGATCCACTGCCTGTCCAATCGGATCATAAACTCTTCTGCAAAAGCCTCCACATCATATAAGGCTTAGTTTTTTGTTTTTTGTTTTTTTTTCACAATGGGTGGAAATAGATTATATAACAGGGATAGTTTTACCTTTTAATATTTCTCATCAAATTAGTGACAACTTTTTGTGCTTTGAGAGACTCAAACCTTAGATCTCCCACTTCTCATTAAAGGTGACAATTCGTGTTAGTGGGTCGTGTTCGAATCGTGTTGACCTATACTTATGACACAATAAGAATCAACACGAACATGACACGATTAATTTATCATGTAAAAAATCTAAACACGAATACGATCTACTTAATTAATAGGTAACACGACAAGATACGAATAACACGTTTAAAATTTTAAATTAATTAATTTTTTTATTTTAATATTTAAAAATTATCAAATTTACTAAATTAATCCCTATTAATTTATATTATTACATAAAATATAATTATATATATATTTATAAAGAAGATTAATAGTAATATTTATATATACATATTTTAAAAATCATAAAATATATTAGATTAAACGTGTCGTTTTCAAGTTAACATGTCAATCCGTGATACGACATGATTATTTTCGTGTCACAATCGAGTTGACACGAAATCAACATGAACACGATAACTCCTAATCCAAAAACACTAATTTCGTGTTAGGTTTGTATCGTGTTAACGTGTCGTGTTTGATATTATCACCCCTATTTTTCATACCTTAAAAAAAAAATAAAAAAATTAATCAAACCACACCTTATTGGCTATAACTCTATTTATTGTTTAAATCTTATTCGCTTGGTGTTTGATATTTTTTTTGCCAATAATTTGCCACCACAAGTCCTTCAGATTCTTTCAAATTCCACTGTTATATCCATATTGAATTTAAATTATATTTATAATTAGTTGTAAGTCCGCAAGTTACATGGGTATTGGTTTAATTAATTATTTTTTCAATGATTTGTATTAAAAAAATAATTTAAAATGGAATCATAATAAAATAAAGATTTAAAAATCATTTTCTTTCTTTCTTTCAAAAAAAAAAATCATTGACATACCTTCACCAAAAAACAATTTACAAATAGTAATTGAAAAAATTTAAAAATAAAAGAAATTATGAGATCCAAAAACTCAATTCCAAACTCACCCTTAAAATCTGAGATATGACATTTGGTGAATTTTGAAAGGAACAATCACAATTTCAATTTTAGTACAAAAATGAACCCCCTTTATTGAAAGGATTCTTATTTCAAAAACTATGAGATTGCAAGTCTAATTAACAAAAATAAAATAACATCAAGCCTCTCCCACACAATTATAATTACATTTTGTGTAAATTAAGTATTATACAAAACAATTGAAACCTTAAGACATCTTGACTGTGTATTCCTCATAAAACAATAGTATAATTTGAAGTAAAAACACTTCTTCTTTTTTTAATCAGTTATGTTTTCTGATAAAAGAATTGATTATTTTTACATTTTAAATGAGTTTTAATTTAATATAATTTCATTTGTACATTTATGTATTCATTTGAAAATAAAAATATTTAATACTTTTTAATTTATTTTGATATATGTTTAATAAACCATATTGAAATTGAGAACAAATTAAGTGAAATATTCATTTACTTCTTTTCTTCCTTCAAACTTTGATAGAATGATGTTTAATTTGATTATAGAATTTTTAAAATTTGTTCTTTAACCATAAATTATGAGATTGCAAATTTCAATTTCAATTTAAAACTAAATATACTCAAATAAAAAAAAATAAAAAGTTTTTAATATAGAGAAATAGAGGAGAAGTGGCTTTTTCTTCAAAAAGTCCAAAAACAAAATCAATCCGGATTGTCTCTGCCCCCCATTTTGTAATGGTGATTTAAAACCTCAACCAGACCCACCAACAAATAATTGTAGAGACAAGGAGAAAAGTAAACTAACTTTTAGTGGATATATAAATAGAAGGATGGATCTGTGTGTTTGTCCTAATTCACACATAACACTTTAGCTATGTACTCACAAACTTTTCCTACAATTTTATTTCTTTTTCTAAGAAAATCTCAACCAAAATAAAAGAAAAGAGATTATAATAAAGAAAGAAAAATAAAAATTAATTAAAAGATATGAAGGAAGTGAAAAGTGGTGTAAAATAATATATTTTAATAATTCGGTGAGAAATTCCGGCTAAATACACTTTATTAAAAAAAAAATTATTCATTCAGATGCTTAATTGATAAAAAAAAATAAAATTGAGACACTAAAATAGAAAATTTATATATATATATATATATAAAAGATAAAATGACGAATAAAATGCACATTCAAATAAAAAAATGAACTTTGGTTCCCAATACAAAAACCAATGATGATCCAAGGAAAAGTCAGCAAGAATCCAATAGTTTTCTTCTCTGTAACTCTGTTTGAATATAATTGAGACACAGTTGTTGTAACATTCCATGGGCATTCATTTCAATTTTAACTGCTATGGTACTACTTTTATTTTCTTTGATATTAGACAATAAGTTAGTGAAAGTGCATTGTATATCCAATGTATTAAATAATTTCTCCTTCATTCTTTCTTATTATAAATAATTAACATGCAAATACTTACATATCTAAATTGTTTCAATGGACAATAAAATTGAAGCAATCATTTTTATTATAATTAAATTGCAGTTAAATACAAGAATTTGAGAAACATGATGAACTACGTACAAATAATATATTAATTTCTATAGCAAAAACTGTAGTAAATCATCCATAACCATAATAATTTATTGTGCGATGGAAACATGATATTACCCCATCATCAATTAATTAATATTGACCAATTTGTTGATAAAACCACTTACCAAGTTTAATTAATTAGCTACGCGGTCAATGCTATATTTAATACATAAAATGAAGCAGCAGGGACTCTGTGATAATTTGAATTGAAAGGGTAGGAGGTGAAGGTGGGAGGAAAGAGATTTGAATCCAATCATAACCAAAATGACTAGCACTAGTCATTTTGATAGTTAGCCCTTTATTACTTATAATTTGAATTTTTCTGATATTCAGAGACTTAGACTTTTACCGGACTATTGATATTGTTACAAGATGCACTCTGTGATATTGTTAGATTTTTGGGTTTTATGGGTTTCACTTTGCTTGGGCTTTAGTGTTGGGCTCTTCTTGCACCAATCATCCTTCATTATCTTCATTTTCAATTGGGCTTGACATGTTAAATGGGCTTTACATTTGGGTCACCTTTGGCTCCCTCTCAATTATATACCCTTCATTTTTTCTTTCTCCTACCGATGTGGGATTTGCTTCTTTCCAACAGGTATCTTCAAATTCCTCCGCTCGCTTCCCTATTCAAGCATCCAACGGCCTTCATATCGAGCTCACCAGTTGCCTTCAATTTGACTCTTTTATCTACAATATGGATGAACCTTGTTATAATGAGATGATATATCTACTCACTTACCTCAATACACTCAATTAGATTAGGGAATGGAGGACTTCTAATAATGAATAAAAATAGTCTTCAATAGTCTAAATGACATGTATACATAAGGCCCCATTTTCCCTTATAAATAGGTAAAGGAATGGTTAAAAAAGAGTCTTTAAATCCCCATCTTAACACACTCTCTCTAGACTCTCTTTATTTTTCTCCACTATCCCACTGACTTAGGTATCAAAGATTCCTCTCTGAATCAGCACCCAGGGAGCCCTTGATCCTACTTTTTTTTTATCTACAAGTCCTACAGGTCACCTTCATCTACAAGAAAGAGGAAATTTATTCCTCTTCAATTGTGATGTGGAACGGAGGACAGAATGATACCAATGTGGATCCTAGACATTTTTTAGAAAAGCATAAGCAACCAAAGTGAATCAAAGAAAACGAAACATAAGGAAAGGAGAAAGAGAGATAGAACGTATCATATTTACATGATCTTTATTATTCAAGGTCTAAATCATAAATCAAAATTAATAAGAGAGCCAAAGCGAGTTTGCCAGATTTAATCCTCATATATAACGTTGGCTGTATTGTCATTGGCTTGTTGTTTTATATTTTTCTATTTATATATCTCACTTTTTTACTACATATGTAAAAAGATTAATTGAAAAATGTTTCGTGAGGCAAGAGTTTACAAATACTTTCCTCAATTGCTAATTAAGGAACTCAACTTAGAAATGATTCCCTCAGCAAGATTGAAAGGACTCCTTCAGCCATTTCTTTGGAGTAAAGGGTTTGAAGTAGAGGTGGCAAATTCCACCCATATTCATTTATCCACCTTAATCCACCCTTATTTATATGGATATGGGTAATAAATGGATAATATATAAAAATTAAATGGGTAATAAAAAAATGATCATCATTTATATGGGTTGGATCATATTGGATATAGGTACCCACAATAATTTTTAAAATTAACTTTGAATAACTTACAATTTACTTATTTGTTTCATTTTTTTGATAAATAAATTAAAATTTTCAATGTGCCAATTAATTTATATACTTATATTTTTTTATTTTTTTCATTTCTTTTATGAATTTATAATTTAATTGATGTACAATTAGTTTGTATACTTAAATTTATGAAATATTAAAATATAATATTTGTTTTTAATATTATATATTATTATTTCATACAATGATTTATTTATTTATTTTTATTTTCTTATATAAATAAATTAGAAAATTTAAAAGTTATAAATGATAAATACTCATAATATAAAATATTTAAAGTAAAAGATTTTTATAATATTCATTTTTTAACCGAAAAAATACAATATAACCGATTTAACTGAAATTTAATACTTCAATTCAGTTAATTTGATTTTATAATTATTTCTATTAGGTCGGTTTGATTAAAAAACTAACAGTGATTTTGCAAGGGTTTTTTTACTGTTCATGTAACGGTGATTTTGCAAGGGTTTTTAAATGTAAAAATAAATAAATGTAAAAAGATAAATAAAAAATTATAAAAAAAAAAAAAGCTAACAGTGATTTTGCAAGGGTTTTAGTATATATATATATATATATATATATATATATATATATATATATATATACAAATACAATATAAAAATACAATATAAATTGTATTTGTATATCAACGAGATATACAAATACAATATAAAAATTATCTTCTTTTCTTAATACATAAGTCTCATTAAATTAATAAAAAAATTATTATAAAAATATGACATCTTTTTAATTTACTTTCTAAATTAAAGAAAAAAAAAATTTAATTAAATTTTGACTGAAATTCATTTTCATAACCATTTGCAAAGTCAAAATGAATACTCATAAATAGTTCTCTATTTCATTATTTTATATTAAATTAACAATAATTTGGTAAATGGGTGGATAAGGGTTTATAAGGGTTATATGAATTTGAGTATCCATATAAATTTTAAATAGGTCATAAATGAATAATTTAAGACTCACTCAATTTATACCTAATCCATACTCACCCAAATCCATCCATTTGCCACCTCTAGTTTGAAATATTGTTTTATTAAGGTTTTCAAGAGAAAAATTATCATGTTGTGAAGATATGTATGTAATAGTCGAACAAAGTCATGATCAGTACTTATAATAATTTTTGGAAATTAAGATATAATTTCATATTTTTGCATTTCTTGATTGGATACACATGCGTGCATGGGTGATGATATACAAGTTGGCATTTCAATCAATTAAGTGAGGAAAAAGAAAGTTTTGGGTGAGAGATGATGAAAGGGTTCCAAAAATTGATCAAAGAGGGGAACTGTTGTGATAGAGAATCTTAATAATTGTATTTAATTAAAAAGTATAAATTATGTGGTGTAGAAAGAACTAATAATTAATGATTTTTTAATTTCGTGATACTGAAATTGTTTGTAGTGAAATTTCAATCTGGAAATTCAATGAGTAAAAAGAAAAAAGAAAGCTTCATATAGCTGTAAAGTCATCAATGATCAAGCACTAGAATAACAGATCATATCAACAATAGCTGTAATTACTGAGTTGAAATATGAGTTGTTAAAGCATACTCTGGCCCTCCATATTTCCTCCACTAGCTCACAGAAGGTGAGTTTGAGATTGCTGTTAGAAATTTAAAAAACGCTTTTAATTTTTTTTTGATATTTTTATTATTTTTTATAAATTATTTTTTCAAATCTGCACTTATTAAAAACATTAATTTACTTACTTCTAAAAAAAAATTAATTTTAAAAATAATATAAATTTTTTTTATTGAAAAACATTTTTGTGAAATTTTACTTCAAACGGAACCTAAATCCACCTGCAGTGTTGCACCACTAAGGCTTCTATAATTGTTCCTTTCAAATTTAAATTGTCTCCTCTCGAGATAAACATATAATTCGTATTAATATAATTACCATTATAAATTTTTAAAATTAATTAAGTGTGTGTTTGAATGCATCTATTTGAATTTGAAATTTATAAATTTATAAATCTCTTATTTGTATAGTTGAAATTTCTTAGATTTTAAATTTATTATTTAAATAACTATGTAAGAATAAATTTAAATTTGAAATTAAATTTGGAAAATATAATAATTCAAAGCTATAACAATACAATTATTATATATAACTTATATCTTTTATGTAATCAAAGAGCCCAGGGTCACATAGCTCAATAAAATTATTTGCTTCATCAAATAACAAGGCATTTGCTTTATTTTTTTTTTCACATTAAACTATTTAATTGTCTTTACAAAAAGAAAAAAAATATATTAATATTTAAATTTCCACATCTTGTCATTTTCCTTTTTACATTGACAATCATTCAAACGACATAATTTATTATATATAAAAATAACAAGAAAAAAGTTGGAAATAAGATTATAAATAATAAAAAAAAAAAAGATTATATAAGAATTAGAGAATTTCGGTGTAAAGTTATAATTTTTTTAATTTCGGTGTAAATAATATTAATATTAATATTTGTACTCATACTCTCATATTCTCGATGAGGACGTGAAGAAGAAAATGGAGATTTTAGATTAAAAAAAAGAATTTAAAATGTTAAGTTTTTGAAATGTTAACATTTAAAAAAAAAAAAAGGGTTAAAATTTTTGAACTAACAGATTTCACTAAATATTTAAATCAAATATAAATCCACCAAATTTTAATGATCTAAACAAGAAATTTTATCCAAATCTAAATTTATGGTCCAAATCCTTGGACAGTTAAGATTTCGTTTTCAAATTATAATTTTCTCCAGTTCACAATTTTAAATTTGTATTTTGTATAAAAATTTCAATTATTTATTTTTTATTTTATGGTGGAAATTGTACTAATATAACCTCTCTCTCTCTCTCTCTCTCTCTCTCTCTCTCATATATATATAAGAGGATTCAAATCCTTGTATAGTTGATCAACCACTGCCCAATCCTATAATAATTAAGCAGTTCAGGCCTTCATAGTGTGTCTCTAACGACAATTATTTGTACAAAATTTTGTTAATTAGAACCATAATTAAGTTAATTTTAGCTAAAGTAGAGACAGGTATATCTTTTTCTTTTCCTTTTTATTATATTTTAGTCAAAATAAAAAAAACTCAAGTTTTTTTCTTTTTCCTTTTCCTTTTCCTTCTCTATATATATGCTTGCCTTGTAAGGTTGGCTATCTATCCACATTTTGAAATGTAAGCATTAACTACTATCAGTTCAAAATAAATAAATAAATAGAGCATTAAACTTTTAATATTTAATCCTTAGTTTTAACAGTTTTTTCTTATTAATAATTAAACTTTTGATTATAGTGGTTTGCTGCCCAGAAACTTTATTCCTATGTATCTTGTGGTGGGCATTATATATAGACTTAACAATATCAAACACCAAACAGCCAATGAGAATTGAGAATAGAGCTTGTTAGAACACCATACCACAATACACTTCCAACGGCTCCTTCCACGGCGGCCGGAGAAAAGATAAGAAGATCGATCTTCATACATAGGGCTCAAACAAGTAATTAAGCAGCTCTCTCTCACTCTCTGCTTTCCTTATATATATATATATATGTTCTTTTATTTATTTGATTCACTTTTTCCATTATGTTGTTTTAAAAGCACATCTAGTGATATATCCACTGTCTTAAAATTCGGATCAGACCGGCCAGTTCAACCGGTTGAATTGAAAACCATTGACAATCCGGTTCGATTCACTAAAAATACCAAATTTTTGGTTAAATCACTCGTTGACCGATTTTAACTGGTCTTACCTCTATTAATAGGAATCTAATAATAATAAAAATAAATAAATAAAGAGATTTTATTCAACCGGTCGGACCACCGGTTTAACCAACCTGACCCATTAAATTGTGAACATGTGACTTGATCGGTTCAATTACCGGTCCGATTTTTAAAACATTGGATATAGGAGTGTCAAAAAGGGTCATGATAAGCTAACATGATTCGCCAAACACGAAAAATTTTCGTGTTAGAGTTGAGATTTAGCAGATCAGTGTCGGTAAACGGATTGACCCGTTTATGACACTGCTTAAACAAGTCGTGTAAAGGGTTGACCCGCTAACCCATTACAATCCGTTTAATTTCACGTGTCGTATTTGGTCGTGTTAACCCGACCCGACCCATTTATAACATGTATATTTTTTAGTAATATTAAGGGTTAAAATAGTCAGTTATATTGTATTAGAAGAAACAAATAAAATGACAAAAAAATAAAAAATAAATAAAATCTTATTTATTTATTTGAATAATATTACAATTAATTTTTGTGACAAATATATTACATTTTTCAGGTTATAAATGTCATACAAGTTAAATGGGTTGTGTCAGGTTCATGACCATACACTTGTCGTGTTCGTGTAACCCGTTTAATTTTCGTGTCGTGTTAGGGTGACACGATTAATAAATTAGTCGTGTTTGTGTAAACCTTAATCGTGTCACCTGAGTAGGTCAACCTGACACGAATATGATTCATCAACACGTTTTGACACCTCTAACTGGATATATATATATATAGTGTAAATAAGACCTTATTTAATTTCACCAAATTAACATTAGTCTTTCTAAAAAAAAAATTTGACTTAGATGATGTTTGATAATACCATTCAACACTTAAAATTAAAATTTTTAATATTTATTAATCATTTTAAGTTGTATAGTAATACATATCTTAAAAGTCTCAATCAAGTCAAAAACCATTTAAAATGATAAGTCAAAATTTTTAATTTATAATTTATTATGGAATACAATAAGTGATTAAATTTTTAAATATTTTACAATTTAAAAATTATATCACTTACTTTATTTAATACTTAAAATTCAGCACTTAATTTTCAATTTTATTAAATAACACCTTTATATATATATATATATATATATATATATATATATATATATATATATATATATATATATCCTTTTTGTTATTTTTACTAATTATGTTTTAGGTTTTCAAATGCTAATATAAATAATTATAATCACTTTTAATGTTAACCTCTTCTAGACATGTATTTTTTTTTTGCTCAGGTGCTTAGATGTGTTTATATCAATTTCATAAGAAAATGTATTAATCTATTTTATAATATAACCTTCAAAATAATAAAGATCAACAAAAAAGATAATTAATTAATACATATCAATCTAGGTCTTAATTATTTCATTTAACAGAAAAATAAAAAAGAGTATAAAGCACTTACCAAAACGCAAAAATTAATTTGAACCAACTAAAACCTTATCAAGTTGTGACATACATGCATGCATGTCAGGCAATACTAAGTCAAGAATTTAGTATATATTAGTGCAATATATCATTTTTATTAGAGAATAAAATAATTTATCTGCCTCCAATATATTTATATATTTGAATATACTTATTTAATTACACTACAAAAATATATAATATTCAAATATATTTTTTCATTATATAGTTGATAAAGTGTGCAATTGTATAAACCTTTTTCCTACTTTCTTTCACTATACGTAACAGAGAAAGAATATGTCCATATTTGAAGAGAACATGGCGAAAGATGAAGAAGCAAATTTGGAGTCTGTTTCAATTGAAATTAAAAACATGCTTAGTTGCACATCTCATCCATCCTCTCAAAAGTTTAGTATCTTCAGGGTGCCTGATCAATTACGCCATGTAAATCAAAACGCTTATGAACCCCAAGTGATTGCAATCGGTCCTTATGGCTACAAACACACTCTTAATAATATTAAAATATCGCAAATGGAAGAACAAAAAATAAGCTATCTAAGATCACTTCTTGAAAGAACAGGACATGATGTTTCTCAATATGTCAAGGCCATGAAGACTTTGGAAAATGAAGCCCGTGAATGTTATGAAGCATACAATGATTTAGAAGATTCAGAAATTTGGAAAGATAAATTTGTGAAAATGTTGGTTCTAGATGGTTGCTTCATTGTTGAGCTGATTCGCAAGGTTTTGGAAAAGAAACTGAGAAAAGTTGATGATCCAATTTTTTTGGTGGATTTAAATGTGAAAAGCATATTGCGAGATATATTATTAATTGAAAATCAACTTCCTCTCTTTGTTCTTTCCAAATTGTTCGAGGAGACTACTTCGCCAGGCGAAAAGAAATTCCAGGACTTAATCTCCGAATTCTTATTTTCTATAATACCACTTCCATTCTGGCCCAAACGAAATCCTACTATTGAAGAATCAAAACATTTACTAGATTTTACACATAACATGTGGCGTCCTCCACAACAAGATGAGCCCAAGTTTTGGGTTGAATCCGTTCCGTGTGCTACAGAGCTAAGAGAGGCAGGAGTCAAATTCAAAAAGGCAATCTGGAGGGACATGTTTGATTTAAGTTTTAAAAATGGGAATTTGGAAATTCCTACAATCATTATTTCCTATCAAACAGAGTCTTTGATACCAAATCTAATTGCATATGAACAGGTGGGTCTTAATAATAATCAAAGTTGTTATGTGACTGATTATTCGTTTATGATGCGTTGGCTGATTAGCTCCGCAAAGGATGCAGAACTTATATCTGATTTGAGACTTACTTATAACCATTTGGGTGATGAGGTAATTCTTTCACAGCTATTTGAGAAGTTTGTAAAAAATGCTACTCCATCCCCTTCCCACTTTTTTTACTCTGATGTACAACGAGAAATGAACATCTATCGTGGAAGGAAAACAACTGCGTTGGTAGCCAAGTGGAATCTATGGAGGGAAAAGTTGTGGCAGGAATACTTTTACAGTCCATGGGCTTTGATTTCATTTCTGGCTGCATGTATTCTGCTTATACTTACACTTATACAGACTGTTTGTTCTGTTAAATCTCTTTATCAGTGATGTATTAATTGTATTGTGGAATTATAATATTGTATGTGTGCTGAAATAAAAATAAAAATAAAATAAAAAAATAGTGTGTGGTTTCTTCAATCACTTTTGAAATTTTTTTATAATTAAATAATGTAAATTTTAAGATCATTTTAGTTTAATTTAATTTTTGAGTGATTTATCATCAAACTATTTCAAATAGAATGTTATTAATTAACACTAATGACAATAAAAACTTTTCTTTTTAAATTATAATTATACCTAATTTTTTTAAAAATAAATTATCTTACTTCAATTTCAAAACTTAATTGTAATGTACTCATTTGATTAAAATTGAAATGAAAAATAAGTCATTCTAACAATCTATATATATATTCTCAATTTCAAATATATACGATTACCGTTAGTTGCAATCTTAAATAAATCTAGAAAAATATTGCTCTTGGAAGTGAGAGGTTTTGGATTCAAGTCTCCTCCTTCTTACTATGTGAGATTTCGCCTTTATGACGATTGTAAAAAATAAGTAAATGTGTTATTCAAATCACTGTACAGAGAGGCAAACAAGGGATCTTGTTCTCTTCTCTTTATGTCAATTTTATTTCTTTTTTTAGTTATATTATATATTTCATCACAAATGTGTCCTTATTGCTCCACTTTCAAATACTAGCTAAATTAATCTTGATACACAATTAGTATATATATATATATAAATTATTAAATTGACTTTTACTTGAAATTTTTTGAAAACTCTAATGTCAATTAAGTTCATTGTGTATATGAGAGAAATCAGTTTATTGCTGTTAGAACCTTAGTAATCTAGAAAAGAGGAGAAAGAATGAATGTTTATATATATATTTGTGTAATTATACAAGAGAGTTTATAGGCTATTTATAACAAAATGTTAGCACTAGTTAAGCCGTAATTGATGGAGCTACACATGGAGGAAGGAGGAGACTAGCTGGAGCTTGCACATGGTGGGTGAGTATGAGTGTTTA
>CATKHJ010139818.1:0-16815 GCA_949750685.1 Vernicia montana | reverse complement strand
TCCACTATGAGGTGGAAGGAGGGTTTAAAAATCGGTCAGATTTGATTGGTTTGATTTGATTTGGGATTTGAGTGAGGGTAAGAGATTATACCTTCTTTTTGGATGGTTTGAGTGGTGGGAGAGTGGTTTTATCGGAGCAGAGTTCCGTTTCGGAAGATGAAAAAGATTTTGAAAAGGAGAATTAATTACTCAAATTTTAATTAATTAAAATGATTAATTAATTAAAATGATTAACTAAAAGGATTAATTAACCAATTGAGTGAAAATTTAATTAAAAAAAGAGGATTAATTAATTAATTAAAATTGATTTTTAATTAATTAACTAATTGAGAGTTGGTGGAAAATTAAAAAAAGAATTAATTAATTAATTAAAATTAGTTTTTAATTAATTAATTAATTGGGAGTTGGTGGAAATTTTTAAAAAAAGATTAATTAGTTAATTAAAATTAATTTTTAATTAACTAATTAATTAATTAGAGAGAGAGAGAGAAATCAATTGGAAGATTCACAAATGATTTTTAGTGTGTTTTGAAGTGAAGGGAAGGGGGATATTTATAGAAAAAGTGGGGGTGAAAAAAAAGACCAAAAGGGTACAAAAAAGCAGAAAAAGGGAGGGGTATTTTTGAAAATGCACAAAAAAAGTAACGGAGTCGCGAAGACAGGCTGCGGAGCTGCGCGGGGGCCTGCGCGGCTCCGCGCAGAGGCCTGCGGAAGCCGCGCGGCTTCGCACGGCCTCTGTGCGGAAGCCGCATGGAGGCTGTGCGGCTCCGCACAGCCTCTTTACGGCCACAGTCTCCTTGCGGAAGCCGCACGGAGGCTGTGCGAACGCGGAAGCCGCATAGAGGTTGTGCAGCTCTGCGCAGAGGCTCGCGGCTCTGGGCTCCAGCTCGGCTTTTGGGGCTTTTCGAGTCAGTTTTCAAAGGTTCTGGGTCAATTTTTGGGGTATTCTGATGTCTGAAAAATTACCGGTCAGTATCGTTGGATCCGAAATTAATTATCAGACATTTTGGCAGTCAGTTTAGAGGAAATTAAGTCATTTTCTAGAAAAGGCTATCTGGTACAGAAAGTCTGATCGGGGTCGAAAAAGTGATATCGGTCTGTGTTGGAGAGAAATAAATCGTTTACCTTTCGGGGGCGCTGCCCCCTTAACCCCTGCCCGCTAACCGGCTAGCGGGACCGCCGTACCGGCTCTGCGTAGCGCACGAAAATTAGCAGGTGTCAAATTGCAGCATCTTAAGAGTGCAAAATTGAAGGTTCACATATCTCGAGTTCGAGGACTCATCCTTGACTTGCCCAGATTGAATCAGATCTTCAATCTTGGAGGCAGTGGCGATAAGGGCTTTGAAGTCCGGGAGATACTGGGTCTGCAGATGGACTTGGTACTGATGAAGGAGATTTTTGACGATGATGTCGATCTGCTCTTCTTCCGAGGGGCGGTTCACCATTTGGGCTGCTTTAGACCTCCACCTTGTAAGGAACACGGTGAAGGACTCCCTTGATCTTTGCTTGGTTGTCTCTAGATCTCAACGGGTGACATCCACCTCGATGTTGTAGTAGTATTGCTTGACAAATGCATTACAAATGTCATCCACCGGCCCTGTCATGCCCCCATCTGAGTCCTTTGAGTCTATAACTGAGTCCTCCGAATCTGAGTCTGTATCTTCTGAATCTATCCAATCTGATGTTGAAGTTGAGTTTGTCAAGTCCAATTTTGTAACCCACCCTGTGGGCCTATCCTTTACTATAACCCATGATGATGTGAACTTCATCAGAAATAAGAAGTTTGACTTTTCTGCTTACTTTTTCGACTCTCTATGCTCTACTTCATCTGATTTGTTATTAAATGGACTTTCCAAAAATGACCCAATTTTTCTCTAAACTGACTGCTAAAATGTATGATAATTAATTTCGGATCCAATGACACTGACCGATAATTTTTCAGACTTCAGAATACCCCAAAAACTGACCCAGAACCTTCGAAAACTGACCCGAAAATCCCCAAAAACCGAACAAAAGCCTGAAGCCCAAGGCGCACGCGGATGTCCACGTGTTACCCACGTGTCTGCGCGGCTCCTCGTGCCGCGTGCCTCCATGCGGCATCCGTGTGGAAGACAAGCTGCTCCGCGCAGGGCCCTGCGGACACTGCAGGTACCCCTTGCGGCTCCGCTACGGACGCGCGTCAGTGGCAGATGTGTCAGTACGAGTTAACCGTACTGACACGTCCGCGCAGACAACCAGAGGATCAGCCGGCGTGTCTGGCGGATCTACAGACAGTCCGTGCGGTTGCCGCAGGAGGACCGTGAGGATCCGCGTGTCCCGCACACTCATCCTCCACCAGTTTTTGCCGCTCCGACCCTTTTTGTGCAATTCTGAAATTATTCCTCCTTTTTTCTGCTTTTTGGACCCTTTTTGGTCTTTTTACTCCACCTCATTTTCCTATAAATACCCCCCTCTTCACAACTTCAAAACACACCTCAAACTTTTGTTGATTTTTCCAATTGCTTCCTCTCTCTCTCTCTCTAATTAGTTTTTACTCTCTCTCTAATTAATTATTTGGTTAATTAAAAATTAATTTTAATTAACTAATTAATCTTTTTTTTTTAATTCCCACCCACTCTCAATTAATTAATTAATTAAAAATCAATTTTAATTAATTAATTAATCTTTTTTTTTAAATTAAATTTTCATTCAAGTGGTTAATTAATCTTTTTAATTAATCATTTTAATTAATTAATCTTTTTAATTAATTAAAGTTTGAGTAATCAAATCTCTTTTTTTTTTTCAAAATCAAAACCGATAAACAGTACTTCAGTCCAGAAAATCACTCCACCCACTCAAAATGCCCCCCAAAAGAAGGTACATCATCTTCTCTCACCAACTCCAAAATCACCCTAAATCAAATCAAATCAATCTGACCAATCCCTAAACCCCTCCACCTCATTAGTGGAATGAACTACGTGGGTTTTGATCCTCATTCAGTAGGGTACGCAGGCACGCTTAGAATCTGAATCCAAGCCTCAAATCCAAATCCCAACCAATCCCCTCTCCCATTCATTTCCATGTAAATTTATGCTTTTCCATGTAAATTATAATTAATTTAGTTAATCATTTTTGGAGTAAATGAGCGATTTTGTGATTTCCCTAATACCCATAAGGGTTAGAGGAAATACTCTCATTTACTTATAGATGTTTAAATATCTGCTTTTTATTTTTTCATCTGTCTCATAATTATGCCATACTCATGCATTATAAATTATCATTAAATACTTGCCATCCATGAAATCATTTTTTAAAAGTCAAATTAAATTTAAAAGCCAAATTGAGATTATTTAAAACCAAAAGCCTAGTCCTCGAGCTCAACCTGGTTCGGAGATTAGTGATTTTATCCTTGGGTAAATTAATCAAAGATTAATAAATTAGAGTCAAACTGGGTTTTTTCTTAATTTTTCCATTTAAATAAATTAGGTGGTGACTCCCGAATCCTTTTCAAAAATCAAATCAATTTTCTGAGGCGATAGCCGCTTCCAATTGTGAGCACCGAAACTCGTATCTAAACCTCCTTTAAAAATCGCTCGCCTTTCCTTAAGGCAAAAAAAAAAATCAATTTTTTCCCAGCGAGGCCTCACAACTAATAGTCATTCCGTCCATAATGTGATTATTTGTCGTTCGATCAACTTAAAAAGTAGAGTCAATAGATGTATAAAGACCAAATTACTCTTAGCAGCACAAATAAAAAGACAAATTTATCCCTTATTCTCCTCTGCCAATTTTCTCTCTTTTTCTTAGTTCATATTAGAAAAATTGTTAATCAAAATCATAAAAATAAAAAAAGTGCAAAACCTATTTCCAATTTTCTCTCTTTTTCTTGGTTCATATTAGCAAAATTATTAATAAAAATCATTAAAAAAAAAAAAAAAAAGAAGCAAAAACCCATTTCTGATTAAAAAAGAAAAATTAAATCTAACCTACTCAAAAGCCCATTAGAACATTCTCATATTCTTCTTCTACTTCTTATTTAGGAGTGAAATCATTACTTA
This sequence comes from Vernicia montana, assembly GCA_949750685.1. Classification (NCBI taxonomy): domain Eukaryota; kingdom Viridiplantae; phylum Streptophyta; class Magnoliopsida; order Malpighiales; family Euphorbiaceae; genus Vernicia; species Vernicia montana. Next base: position 12,778 of record CATKHJ010139818.1, on the reverse strand, counting down.
TATGAAAAAGTCTTTCAAATTTTTCAGGACTCTTTCTTCTCATCATATAAGCTAGGCAAAATCAAATCTAGAAGACTCTTGATTTCTAGATAATTAGCTGTAATACCCAAGTTCGTGTTAGTTTTGTATGTTGAATTCTTTATGTGTAATCTTACAATTTCAAGAATTAATGGAAAAGGCAAGGTAACACCCGTTACTTAATTGGAATGAGCGTTACTATGAATTGCAATTTATGGAAATTCATACAGAAAGCAACATGGGTTCCTAAAGAGAACAACATGGCCGTTTCAAGATTGTTAACGCCCGTTACTGAATATTTGGGTGGAAAGTCACGGTTGTTACTCTTTTGGAATGAGTATTATTTAATTTTAAAAATTTCAGACAGAGAGTAAAGTAATATCCATTACATATGAAGAACGCTCATTACAAGTCATGAGCAGTATGGTGAACAGTAATATGTAATGCCCGTTACATATAGGTCATGCCTATTACACTTATTGTAAATGTGAACAGTATGTCGAGTCAAAAGTGACATTTCACGATTTGTCTTTCATTTTAAAGATCCCAAACGTGTTAAGAACCTTAGTAACACAAATTTTTCCTAACACCCATCTTTTCTAAACTCTAGAACCCTCCAAGATCACTTCTATACCATTACCTAAGAGATTCAAGTTGAATATTTGGTCTTCATCTCTTTCCATCATTATAGCTTTAGGGAGCAAGATATGTCTAGGTTGTAGATTTCTTTGCTTTTCCTTCATAGAGGTTCAATTATTAATGGGTAAGCTCAAGTTTATAATTTCTCATTTGATTTAAGTTAAGTATAAGTATTGAATATGCTTTATTTCATGCTTGATGATATATATGTATATCTCCTAAGAGAAGGCAAGGAGAAGAGGATGGTATGGATTGTGACCCTTATTTTGCTTGATGTAAGAAAGGCGTTTTCAAAGAAATAGTTAATTATTTATCAAGGTGAGTAAAAAATATATTACTATGTTTGTATTTGAAAACCCTAAGGCTTAAAGCCTATTTCATGTTCGAGCTAGCTTTCATGTTTAATCCACCATGTACATGTTTCATTATGTTATCAACTACCTTATTTGATCCATGAATTATATTGAATCATGTTATTTGCTTATCAACTTATTTGATGATTCATTCATGTAATCAAGAGAAACAAAGAACCTTAATTTCTTGTATATAAATTGTTAACCCTAAAACGAAGATCCCCGATTGATGTGGGTAAGATATCAAACTGTGTGCATACTAGTACTTGAGGATAGGGTATATTATTCGGACCCTAGCTATGAGGGGTTTCATGTGTCCTAAACTTGGAACTTGATCAATTTCATGTATTTATCATGGGAGCATGCTCGCAAAAGAGCCTCTGCTTCGAGCATGCTAATAAGCCTTTGCTTTAAATTGCAAGGTGAGTAAGGCATTTATGCCTCTACTCTCATTTCATGCGTTGATCTCTGTTAATCTAAACAATTGATAATATCATCCATGTATACTATGTTCCATTTGATTACCAAGATCATTTGTATATCATGTTCCATTGTTACCAAGATTATTTGTATATCTTATTTCATGATTGTAAATATATGCCAAGTTATATGTAACTATGAACCATTCTTGTGAGTTAGTCATAATGTACCTAGCCTCCACAAATATGGTAGTATATTTTTTACTTACTAAATTATCTCACTAGCTTATGTTGATGTTTTTCAGGAGAGTAGTAGCTTAATCATAACGGTTCCTCAAGCTTATTTCTTTCTTCTTTGAGGATCTTTTGATCAATGTAAAGCTCTAAGTTTAATTGTACAATTTTGGCTTATTCTAGAAAGCTCCATAGATGTAATATAGTATTAATGACTATAATATGTGTATGATAAGAATGTTGAGGACAAGTATCAAAGTTAATATTGAACATGTATTAAGTTTATTGTTGTTATGTGAATGTGTATGATGGATATGTTGTTCAAGTTCTGATCTTAGAATATGATGATTATAGTTTAGTTGCATGATACCGTTATGGATTGTAGAGTAACATGGGTTCTACAGGTGTTTGGTGACCTTATGTCTACCCATTCCCTAGAAGTGTCATAGCTCCTGAGTTGGGATGTGACATTAGCGCCCATGATAAATAAATAAATAAAAAAAAAGAATCTTATGGCTAACCCAAATAAATCACACTGTCAAAATCTGATAAAATCCCATGGTTAATTCTCAAGCACAATAACACCACAGAGAAGCAGTGTTATGGCTCGAAAGGAGATTTGGTTGTGGTGGTGGCGGAGGTAGTGGAAAGCTTGGAAGAGCATCGTTGGAGGCTATCATTGGCAGTGGACAAGGAGGAGGAGGAAGTGGTGTTTGTATAGATTTATACAAAGTAAGGACGAGAAGAAATGATTAATAGAGTTTGGTAACTGTGTTGATGTTGCTATTAAGCATGGCTTTCAGACTTGGCCTGACCTTTGACCAGTGAAAGCAAAGGGTCACGGGTTTTAGGTTGAATCAAAATTTTAAATAATATCATATATTTATTATTTATATGTTAAAAGTAAATATAATATACATATAATTAAAATTAAAACCATGCTTACAAAGAATTTTATCCAGTAAATATGTTGCCCTCATAAGTGAACGCTCGTTACTCATCTGTAACGAACGTTACCTATCTTGAGACTTCCAAGTTCCAACACAGAAGAGAAGATCATATTTGTTCATGGAAGTCACCAACTTTACTTGAGCATAGTAATGAATTTTACCTATCGAGGGACTTCTAACACAGAAGAGAAGCAAAGAACCTGTTTTAACTAGTCCGGGTCACTAGGTACCCGACCAGTTTAGCAAATGTTTACCAGATCTAGGAGAAAGCGGGTATTATAGGTGACATGGTTTGGCCTGTCGATCGGTTCCCGATTTTCTCAGTTGAACTGTTCGGGTTTAAAAACCATGCTATTTAAGCAATTCTCTCTCTCTCTCTTTTAATTAGGGCTTATTAAGTTTTTTTTGATTAGTTTCTACATTTAGTTTTTTTTAATTAGTTTCTATGTGTTTGAAAAATAAAGTAAAGATATATAATTATAAATTAATAATTATAATCTATTTGATCAATAATAATTTTGCAAGTGGAAAAGAAGAAAAAGAAAGGAAAAATGGCAGATGTTAACCTAAATTGGGTGTCCAATTTAGTTAATCTCGATTTTGATCTTGACAATCAAATTGAATGACACTAATGGCTTATCTAAGTGTATTATGACAGATAAAAGGCCTTAGGAAAGCTTGGGAATAAAAAATTTAGAAAATTCTCTAAGTGTTCTATTGGACCTAAAAGTCGCGCCCGTAACTAGGTTGTCACGCCCGCAATAGGCAAGTCACAACAACAACATGCTCAGTCATGACCGCAATATAATTCAACTGAAAATGGTTGAGGTCCAATAGCATTCGCGGTCTTAGTCGCAATTGCAATTCAAAACATGAAAGGATTTTTGCGACCGCAATAAAGAAAGAGCAACCGCGACATTTATAAGGCAGACAATCATTCCAACGGTCATATTGAACAAGCAATGAAAGTCTGCCACATGTCACTAGCCTTTGAGACATATGAAGATTGTGACCGCAATTCAACAATAGCGATTGCTAAATGGACATCGCGACCGCAATTCAACTATAACAATGCATTTAATGCAGATTTTCTAGCTATTAGGGAAAGATTTGGCCATGCCCTATTTGTAACGGTCATTTGGTATTGGGAGGCTATAAATACTCCCTCCAAAGGGTTCAATAATAACCAATAACTTCTCTAAGTGGTCAAACTCTTGTAATTTGATTTGTTAAGCCTTAAACTACATTTAACACACTTTGTATTTATTGTAAGAGCTTTTATTGCTCAAGGGTTGGGTGTTAGCTACAAAACACTTGTTAGGTTAGGGAGTGAGCCTTAGTAAAACTCTTGTTAGGTTTGAGAGTGGGCCTTAGTAAAACTCTTGTTAGGTTTGAGTGTGAGCCTTGTTAAAATACTTATGAGGTTTGAGTGTGAGCTTTGTTAAAATACTTGTAAGGTTTGAGTGTGAGCCTTAGGAAAACACTTGTAAGGTTTGGTGTGAGCCTAAACACTAAGTTGGGAGTGAACTTGATAAAACTCCATTGATAGTGAAAATACCCAATTGAGGTTGGGGAGTAGATGTAGGATTTGTTATAATCCGAACCACTATAAATCATTGTGTTCTATCTTCTTCCCTAATCTCTTCATTTTAAATTTTAAATTACCCACCAATTCAACCCCCTTTCTTGGTGCATATTGGGCAACAAATGGTATCAGAGCATTGGTCTCATATTTACAAGTTTCAACGCATGAGAAAAGATCAAGATGGCCAATAAAGGAGCAAATCATCTCAAGCCTTACTTTGATGGCACCGATTATGCTTATTAAAAGCATATAATTGAGGTTTATCTTGATAGTGATCTCATAGATGTATGGGATACCATACTTGAAGAATGGAAACCTCCATCAAGGACCATTAAAGGTGAAGAAGAGATGATTCCTAGGAAAGATTAGGTTGAAGCTCAAAGAAAGGCAAATGGGAAGAATAAAAGAGCTATGACTATTCTTCTTATTGCCTTGTCTAAAGAAGAATGTGGAAGATTTCAACATTGTATAAGTGCTCATAGCATTTGGAAGACATTGGAGAACTATTTTGAAGGCTCCAAACAAGTAAAATCAAAGAAGATACAAATGCTTGTTCATGGGTATGATCTCTTCAAGATCAAGCCCAATGAGAACGTAATTGATATGACCAATCGGCTCCTTGGAATCGTCACAAGCTTGAAAAAATTTGGAAAGAGTTATTCTTTGGAAAACATCAACAACAAAATTCTTATAGCCCTTCTAAAGAAGAACTTTTAATCCAAGGTATCTTTAATTGAAGAAGCTCATAATCTTGACAAGCTACCTACCGATGTTCTCATTGGTAAACTTCTTACTCATGATATGACCTTAGAAAAAGAAGAAGTTCAAGGTAAAAAGAAGAAGGCACTTACTTTCAAATGCTCCATGCAAAAAGAAGATGATAGTTAGAGTCAATCTAGTGAATCTGATGAGAGTAATGATGAAGATGAGTAGTTGACAATAATATCAAGAAGAATGAAGGAGATCATTAAAAAGAAATAGAAGAAACCATTTAAGAAGTCCTCTTACAACTCCAACTTCAACAAGGAGAAGAAGAATGAAGTGACTTGCTGCGATTGTGGAAAGCAAGGCCACATAAAATTAGATTGTCCCAAGAACAAGAAGAAGAAAAAGTGGGACAAGGACAAGAAGAAAGGCTTCAAGGATACTTGGGATGATGACTCTTCAAGTGATGAAGAAGATAATGAAATTTCCAATCTTTGCTTCATGGCCTTGGAGAATCCTATATATGAGGTATTTTCTACTTCCACTCATGTGATGATGAAAATTGTGATAATGATGTGCATAATGTGGATGAGGATGAGCTTATGGAGGCTATGGTCTTAAAATGTAAAAAATATTTTTCTAAAATAAAATTTTATAAAGAAAAGCATTCAAAACTTAAGGAGAATTTCAAAGAATTAGAAAAACTTGTTTTGAGTTTAAAAACCTCTAATGTAAGTCTCAAAGACTCATTGGAAGATATTTCTTTTAAAATGTCCTCACTTGATTCTTTATATAAAGAAAAAAAAAACTTTGAAATTGGAAGTTGAGGAATTAAGATCATCTATTTTTAAATTTCACAAAGGGAAGGAAGCTTTGGACACCCTTATTGTGTCTCAAAGACCATCCCTTGTGAAACATGGCCTAGGCTTCATTGGTGTCTCATCTTCCATATCCTCCCCTCCTTTATTCATCAAAGCCTCTACTCCTCAAACGTCTAGCATTGAGGAAATTGACAAATGAATCAAAGCACACACTATACCCTCCAATCCTAAAAGGATTCAAAAGGGTACATAAGGCTCAAGAGCTAAGCCTCAAAGAGCTAACCATGCATACATGTATAAGAAGCATGCTAAAAAACACACAAATTCACAATATAATACTTGCTCTTGTATGCATCATGATAATGTTGTAAAGAGGCCACAATTTCATAACAAAATGGCAAAGCCCAAAAAGTCTTTCAAATTAAAGCTTAAGTGCCATTATTGTATGAAAGATGGGCATATAAATGTATTTTGCTATATAAGGAAGGCTCAATTGAAACTTGAGGATCCTTTCAAGACTAACCTCTAAGGACCCAAATATGCTTGGGTACCAAAGCAAAGATAATTTTTTTTTTCTTGTAGGTGTTTCATATTCACTACAAATGGAGCTTGGTATGCTTAATGAGAGCTCTTTGCTTTAAAAACTATTTGTTTCATTCTTTTACTTATTTACTTATTTACTTCTTTACTTGTTACTTATACTCTCTCACGTTCAATCCATGGTTCCTTACTCTCCCAAACCCCTCTTTTTGATTTTGACAAAGGGGGAGAAAATGTAAGAAATTGAATTTGTGACAAAGAGAAGAGAACATAACTTTTAAGTTTTTAAGAACTTATCTGATTTTAGGGAGCATTGATTGAGTGGGAGTATATGTCCAATAATTGCACTTAATTTTTATTTGAAATTCAATTTAATTGTCAAAATAAAAAGGCGGAGATTGTTGACCTAAATTGGATGTCCAATTTAGTCAATCTCGATTTTGATCTTGACAATAAAATTAAATGGAACTAATGACTTATCTAAGTGTATTATGACAGATAAAAGGCCTTAGGAAAGCTTGGGAATAAAAAACTTAGAAAATTCTGTAAGTGTTATGTTGGACCTATAAGTTGTTCCCGCAACTAGGTTGTCACGCCTGCAACAAGTGAGTCTCGATTGCAACATGCTCAGTCGTGACCGCAATATAATTCAACCAAAAATGGTTGAGGTCCAGTAGCATTCGCGGTCTCAGTTGCGATTGCAATTCAGAACGTGAAAGGATTTTTGCAACCGCAATGAAGAAAGAGCGATCGCGACATTCATAAGGCAGACAGTCGTTCCAACGGTCATATTGAACAAGCAATGAAAGTCTGCCACGTGTCACTAGCCTTTGAGACATATGAAGATCACAACCACAATTCAGCAGTAGAGACCGCTAAATGGACATTGCGACCGCGATTAAGGCTTCGCGACTGCGATTCAACTATGACAGTGCATTTAATGCATATTTTATAGTTATTAGGGAGAGATTTGACCATGCCCTATTTGTAATGTCCTTTGGTGTTGGGAGGCTATAAATACTCCCTCCAAAGGCCTTCAATAACAACCAACAACTTCTCTAAGTGGCCAAACTATTGTAATTTGATTTCTTAAGCTTTAAACTACATTTAACACACTTTGTGTTTGTTGTAAGAGCTTTTATTGCTCAAGGGTTGGATGTTAGCCATAAAACACTTGTTAGGTTGGGGAGTGAGCCTTAATAAAAGTCTTGTTAGGTTTGAGAGTGAGCCTTAGTAAAACACTTGTTATGTTTGAGTGTGAGCCTTGTTAAAACACTTGTGAGGTTTGAATGTGAGCCGTGTTAAAATACTTGTAAAGTTTGAGTGTGAGTCGTGTTAAAACACTTGTAAGGTTTGGTGTGAGCCTAAACACTAAGTTGGGAGTGAGTTTGGTAAAACTCCATTGATAATGAAAATACCCAATTGAGGTTGGGGAGTGGATGTAAGATTGGTTATAATCCGAACCACTATAAATCATTGTGTTCTATCTTCTTCCCTGATCTCTTCATTTTAAATTTTAAATTACCCTCCAATTCAACTCTCCTTTTTGGTGCACATTGGGCAACAACAGAGAAAGGGTACATTTATTTTTTGTCTTGAGTTAACGATAAATTCTCACTTTTCTGATGAATGGACCAAATAATTAATGAATTGAAATATTAAGAACATTTTAATGCATTTTTCAAAATACAAGGTCGAGGATACACTAGCAATTATGACCTAACCCTAAGGATTGAATAGTAATTTATACATTGATTTATTTAAATTGTTTCTTAAGGACACTCGTTAGAAAACCGTAGTTTTATTTACCAGAATACAAAGTTGCTATTAAATTTATGTATTATGGACTTATTCAGAAAGAATTTCCTAAATTTTGATTCCATTGTAAGTGTAATTAGAATTATTTAAAACCTCAAGATATATTGAGAAAAAAAATAACCTTTATTTATTTTTTTTTTAAATTATGAGGGTCAAATAATCTAAAATAATATTGTGAACTACACAATAAATTATTCACATTGAGATTTTTCATCGGTTTACAACTAATATAAATAATGAACCGGTTGTTGTTTTGGCTGAATTTTTTTTTTTTTTAAATCTCATTTTGATAAATTCTAGTTGGTTTCGTCAACTGGCTTTTTTTTTTTTTCAAACTAAAACCAACCCAATTTTTAAGGAGAGGGATAAGCTTCAGTTTTGTGTCAGCCAACTCGAGAATGAAATCTATATCGTCCATTTACAATAAGTTTGCAATTGTGAGTCTAGCGGTTCTAAATAAATTTCATTTCAAATTCAAATTATGAGTATGAGTGTATGACTACTTAAATGGAGTGAGGAAATCAATATAGTTATACTAAGTTGAAAGAATAGCTTTGTATAAAGCCAAATTATTGATATTTATATAAAATATTCCTATCTTTTTATTCATACATGCACAAATATTTGCACTTAACTGCTCTTATGATGTGTCTAAGAAACCATCAAATATAATATAATTTTGAAAAGATTTTGTTACACTCAAATTAAAAATTACCTTTATATCAACTGTTGCATTAATCTAGTGTTAAGACGAAATTACTGTAAAAATAAATATCAAATTCGAATCTTACTAATATTAAATCTCTTTAATGTTAAAAATAAATTATTTTTAATTTATTAAACTAAAAGAATTGGTAATGGAATAGAAAGTTTAGTTTTTTTTTGTTACTAAGTTACGAGAAAATAAAAGATTTCATATTAAGTTTGTCTTGTCTATTGACAAGTTTCTCTCGTCTTGTCTATTGACAAGTGCTTTATAAACCTTATTATATTGAATTTCCCTTACATTTTGCTCGCAAACTCTTTTTTCCCAATCAGTTGAGTCACAATGGTAGGCAACAGTAAATAGATGGAGGAGTTAGATGATCGATATAACAGATTTCAGTTGGAAGAAGAGGAAAAAGGTGGCTTTAGCATCGAGAAGGCAGTGGTGAAGGATAGTGAAGAAGATTACTGATGGAGCATTGTAGGCCGATTTCTGACATACAGAAATATTAATGTGTGAGGCCTCGCCCGAAGTGCGATTTTTAAGGGAGGTTAAGGAACAAGTTTCGATGCTCACGATTGGAAGTGCCTATCGCCTCAGAAAATTGATTTTTGATTTTTGAAAAGAATTCGAGAGTCGCCACCCTAATTTATTTTAAATGGAAAAATTAAGAAAAAACCCAATTTTGACTCCAATTTATTAATCTTAGATTAATTTGCCCAATGATAAAATCACTAATTTTCGAACCAAGTTTGGGCTCGGGGACAAGGTTTTTGGTTTTAAATAATCTCGATTTGGCATTTAAATCTGATTTTACTTTTTGAAAAATGATTTCATAGATAACGGATATTGATAACAATTCATAATGCATGAACATGACATAATTATGAGACAGATGGAAAAATAAAGAGCAAGTATTTAAAGAACGAGTATTTAAACAACCACAAGTAAAGAAGAGTATTTCCTCTAACCCTTATGGGTATTAGGAAAATCACAAAATCGCTCCTTTACTCCAAAAATGATTAACTAAATTAATTACAATTTACATGGAAAAACATAAATTTACATGAAAATGAATGGGGGAGGGGATTGGTTGGGATTTGGATTTGAAACTTGGATTTAGATTCCAAGTTTGCCTACGTACCCCATTGAATGGGGATCAAAACCCACATAGTTTGTTTCACTATAAAGTGGAAGGGAGGTTTAAAAATCAGTTAGATTTGATTGGTTTGGTTTGATTTGAGATTTGATTGAGGGTAAGAGATTATACCTTCTTTTTAGTTGGTTTGAGTGGTGGGAGAGTGGTTTTACCGGAGCGGAATTCCGTTTCGAAAAATATGATGATTTTGAAAAAGGGATTGATTAATCAAACTTTAATTAATTAAAATGATTAATTAAAAGAATTAATTAACCACTTGAGTGAAAAATTAAAAAAAAAAGGATTAATTAATTAATTAAAATTTATTTTTAATTAATTAATTAATTGAAAGTGGGTGAAAATTAAAAAAAAAAGATTAATTAATTAATTAAAATTGATTTTTAATTAATTAATTAATTGAGGGTTGGTGGGAACTTTTAAAAAAAAGATTAATTAGTTAATTAAAATTAAGTTTTAATTAACTAATTAATTAATTAGAGAGAGTAAAACTAATTATAGAGAGAGAGAGAAAGCAATTGGAAAATTCAATAAAGATTTTTTTTTGGTGTGAATTGAAGTGAAAGGAAGTATGCTATTTATAGGGAAAATAGGGGTGGAAAAAAGACGAAAAAGCATAAAAGGAGGGGTATTTTCGAGATTGCACAAAAAGTGACGGAGCCGCAAAATAGAGCTGCGGGGGCGCGTGCTGTCTGCGCGGCTCCGCGTGGCTGCCACGCGGATGCCGCGTGGATGACACGCAGCTCCGCACGGGGTACATACAGACGCCGCGTGTCTCTGCGCGGCTCCGCGTGGCTGCCACACGGACGCCGTGTGGATGACACGAGGCTCCGTAAGGGGTACACGCAGACGCTGCGTGTCTTTGCGCGGCTACGCGTGGCTCTGGGCTCCGGTTCGACTTTCAGGGCTTCTTCGGGTCAATTTTTGAAGGTTCCAAGTCAGTTTCTGGGGTATTCTGAGGTCTGAAAAATTACCGGTTGGTGGCGTTAGATCCGAAATTAATTATCGGATATTTTGGCAGTCAGTCTAGAGGAAAATTAAGTCAGTTTTGGAAAGGTGCTGTCTGGTACATAAAGTTCAGTCGGGGTCAGAAAATTGTCAGTCTCCTTGTAATATTATACATGAAAATCTATTTTTTCGAGGGGGTGCTGCCCCCTTGACCCCTGCCTGCTAATCGGCTAGCTGGACCGCCGTACCGGCTCTGCGTAGCGCATGAAATTTAGCAGGTGTCAAGCTGTGACAACATCTTAGAGGTGCAAAATTGAGGGTTCACAGCTGCTCCCTCATCAAAATTGGCTTGTTTGTAAGGTGATTCTGATGATAGTGAACTTAGGAAAAGGGACGGTATAAGGAACCAAAGTGATGTCTACGTCAGTGCTTGGACATGTTCGGGTGAGAGGGATGGTTGAAGAGGAATGGTATAAGGAACCAAAGTGATGTCTGGGTCAGTACTTGGACATGTTTCGGTGAGAGGGATGGTTGAAGAAGGATGGTATAAGGAACCAAAGTGATGTCTGGGTCAGTACTTAGACATGTTTGGGTGAGAGACATGTTTGAAAAGGGAGATGGCAAAAGGAACCACATTGATGTTTAAGCAATTGTTCCTAAACATTATGGGTGAAGGATGTGACTGAGTTTGATAAATAGATGTGGAAAGAGGAACCAAATTGATATCTAGGCTAAGGGCTGGATATTTTTTGGTGAAGGATGGGGTTGATTTGGTTAAAAAGCAGGGAAAGGAACTAAAGTGTTGTCTAGATGATTGCTTCTAGACATTTCTGGGTGAAGGTTCAACTGGATTGATTGATAAAGGAAAATGCTCTCGGTATCTTTAGGAGATTTTGCATCATTGGTATCAGAACTGCTTGTCTCTAGGGTGAAAGATGGTTACCACTGTCAGAATCGGGTGAAAGATTATTACCATGGTCAGGGTTAGGTAAAGGAAGGCTGCTTTACTTGGAAGCATAGTTGTGAAATGGCATCGCGGTCAGCTTTCTAAAAAGATGGCGGTCAGCTTCGAGGGGGGTACTAGTCAATTATGAAAAGATGTCGGTTAGTTTCGAGAAGGTACTGGTCAATTCTGAAAAGATGGCGGTCAGTTTTGAGGGGGTACTGGTTAATTCTGGAAAGATGTCAATCAGTTTGGAGGAGGTACTAGTCAATTTTGGAAGATGTCAGTCGGCTTTGAGGAGGTACTGGTCAATTCTGAAAAGGTGTCGGTCAGCTTCAAAGAGGTACTGGTCAATTCTGGAAAGATGTCGGTCGGCTTCGAGGAGGTACTAGTTAATTCTGAAAAGATGTCGGTCAACATCGAGGAGGTACTGTTCAATTTTGGAAAGGTGTCGGTCGACGTCGAGGAGGTACTGGTCAATTCTGAAAAGGTGTCGGTCAGCTTCGAGGAGGTATTAGTCAATTCTGGAAATGTGTCGGTCGGCTTCGAGGAAGTACTGGTCAATTCTGAAAAGATGTCGGTCAGCTTCTAGGAGGTACTGGTCAATTCTGAAAGATGTCGGTTGGCTTCGATGAGGTACTGGTCATTTATCTTGGCTTATTAATGATGGTGTATGACTGCAAATAATTGCATATGCATAGATGTTTCTGCATAGATGATGCATGTTTATATATGCATGTTTCGGGATTCATGGACCATTTGTTTGACTTCAATGCTACGAATGATTTGTGATGATGCATCTTGTTGCCCAAGATGAACCAAGAAGGGGGGTTGAATTGGTGGATAATTAAAAAATTAATTGAACAAGAAAGAAAGAAAAAGAAAGAACACAAGGATTTATAGTGGTTCGGATTATAACCAATCCTACATCCACTCCCCAATC
>CATKHJ010139803.1:0-17279 GCA_949750685.1 Vernicia montana | reverse complement strand
TTATACTTTTCCTTTTAAAAAATCAAAATTTATGGCGGTTCAATATTAGATATATGTATATATCATTGTTGTTTTATACATTATTATATCTTGCTAATCATAATTTAATAATTTATTATTGGCAGCAAAAGCAAAGTGCGCAAGAGGAGCCAGCAGGAATGTTCTAATAGTTGTTTATTTTTTTTAATTTTTTTTTGCCAAGGCTAATAGTTGTTTAATGTGGAGAATGGAACTGGGTAAGTAAATGACAAGTTTCAATGTTAAAATGTCAAGGGATGAGGATATATGCCACATTTTTCTAATATGACTATATATATATATATAGAAAATCATAGCCTATTGGGATTTCAATTTAAAAATGTTTTATTATTTATATATTTATTTATGATATAATTTCAAGAAGTTTCAAGATTTGCTGACATTTCTTTGAAGACTCCACAGTAGAAATATATACTATTGCATATATATCTAATAATTTGAGAAATCAATTTTCCAATTTGATAATTGACCTCTCACAAAAAGTTGTATGGCACTATTAGATGTTTTAAATGTATCATTGTGAAGTGACATAAATTAATGAACCTCATTTTTATTTCAACAAACTTAGCAAATCCATTAGATAAACCTTTCAACAAAGTATAATTCAAATTTTAGACTACATAGCGAGATTAGTGGTGGAATTATTTCTTTTTCAATCAAAAGATTTATAATATAATTATTCGAAGACTGAAGACTGAAGACTGATAATTCTTATTATTTTTATGAATTTTTATAATTTTTAAATATATATAATTTTTATAATTATTATATTTTTTATGTTCATAAAAAAAATTATTGAGTGCATTCTATATTTTTAAAAAACAATATGAAATTTACCTACGTTTAAAAATGATGATTTCCATATTTATAAGAGCAAAAAAATTGAGTCTCAAGCTCAGAAGATGAATAATCTTTAACAGTCTCTTATATCACCAACTCATGTAGGTTGTCTCTAATTTAGTTGCTAAGCATGTTAATATTGTGAGCACTGAGAAACCAGATTTGGTTCTTCAATTGCTTAGAGCTAATGTTGGTTCTTAGCTTCGGTCGGCGATGACGGCACCGGCAATTGAGGTGTTGCCGGCGGTAGGTAAGCTAGATTCTTTGATTTTTTGTGATTTTTTATTTTCAAAAATATTTATTTAATTTATTTTTTTACTTTTTATGTTTTCTTTAAAAAAAATTCTTTTCTTTTTAAATTTTAAATCAAGCAAATACCATAAAAAAATAATAATAATAATATCATATTGATATACATAAACATGTCACTTCAATTTCGTTAACGGTGTTATGTAAATTGTTTTTTTTGAATTAACAGTGTATATCACACGACTCGTTTTATTAAAAATTTTTTTTGTAGGAATCAAATAATAAATTATTTAAATTACATGAAATTTTTCTGTACTAAATAATTTATACTATTAATTATCTTTAAAAAAGAAAAAAAAAAAAATTTAATGTCCGTCTCTATCAAAGGAAGAGATCCTTTTTATGTCCAAGGGAAAAGGACACACAACTTTGGTTAAAGGGTCATGTAGGCCAGCTCCTCAAAAGTCTACTTTGGATGGATTATATGATTTTCAAAGAGATAGTTAAGGATCATTTAAGAGTGGCCCCCTATTTATGTCTATTTTAATTAAGAAATTTTTTTAAAAATTTAACCAAAAAAAAGCAAAGGACCCTACCAATACCATAATTTCCCATTGATTCCTTCTGCTATTTTTAGGCAGAGGAATTCTATTGAAATCATAATAAAGAACAAAGGAGAATGAAATGCATCAAGTATGGTTGCACACAGGGTCCCATGTAATTAAAAAAAAATTAGTATTATTATTATAATAATAAAGAAAGTGTTTAGTGGGGGTTGGGGGGGAATTTTGCTATTAAAGTAAGAATTTATAGTTCTACACATTCTCTTACTTTTAGGTAATCTTAATTGATTTAGCATCTGTAATTCTTCAGGCTTTTTTATTTTTTTGACAAAAAGAAAAAAAAAGGGAAACTCTTTTGTGTTTTTTTCATTGAAAAGGCAAAGAAGACAAAAATCAATGATGTGATGTTTAAATTAAAGCAAAATAAAAAAAGAAATTGGATTTACATGTAATGAGTTATACATATTTGATTTAATTTTAAGACCTAATAATTCCCTCAACATTACTTAATGAACTTCTATTGTGACACATTTTAATATAGATTTTTTTGGGTCCATTTTAATTAAGTTTTTTTTTTTTAATATAACATTTTAATTAGTTTGACTTCATAAAAAACTCATCATGTGCCTGGGACACATATATTTTGATAAATAGGAAAATTCATCCTTAGCTTAGTGAAATTTATATATATATATATATAAACATAAAATATTTCTTAAAAAAATCTTGATTTGTATGCACTTTTAATTAGGTTAAAAAAATAAAAGATAAATAACTTTAAAAATTAATTTAACTAATAAGAAAATTTGTTTATATTCTTATTAATTAAAATAAAGGGGCGTTTGGTATCACTGAAATTTTATGTTTTCTGTTTTTTTTTTAAATTTAAAAAAAAATATTAAAAAATATTTTTTAAAAATTATTATTTTTTATTTATTTCATTTTTATTCAGAAACATTTTGAAAATAAAAAATAATAAATAAAAAACTAAAAATAATAAATTTTAATTTTTAAAATCTTATTTTTATTTTTAAAAAATAAAAAATATAAAATAAAAAATGACATCGAACTAACCTAAATTATCCTAGTAAAGCCGAGTGATCGTCGGAGTGAAAATTTGCAAAGTCAATTCAAACTGATATTACAGGTGTTTCTTTTGTTAGGTTTTAATTTCTCCATTGCTCCTCTGTGTTTGCTAAAAAACAAGTAAACAACTAGGAAGTAATTTTTAACTAACCAGACCGACGTAGGTTGCGATGTTTTTGACTTGCTAATTCACATGCGCTGCATCACTATACATTTTTTTATTTTTTGCAATTTTTTATGAGACTAATGAGTTCATATTCAGACTATGCATATAATAATTGTAGCTCATCCTTTTTTTTTTTTTTTTTTTTTTTTTTAATTTTACTCATTACATAACTAATTTTGAAATAATAAAAATAAATTTTATATATATATCAATTGCTATAATTAGGATTTAAATAAATTTGTTGCTTGTGATAGAAATCAATGTGTTTTAAACAATGTTGTTAAAATCGGACTGGAAGTTGAATAAGTTTTCTTATTGATTCACGGTTCGATCGGTCCAATTTAATTTATCTGACATTTTTTCTTTTTTTTAGTTTAAAATAGTGTCGTTTTGAAAAAAATTCGGTTCGACCGATCACCAATTTTTCTAGTTCGAATTAATTTTTTCCGATTCATGATTTATTCAGGTTTTTATGATTTAAAAATTAGATCAGTGACTGATTTTTAATTTGACCGATCCGATCAATTGGTCCGCTCCAATTTTAACAACATGGGTTTCAAATTATATTGGGGTACTGAAATAATGGCTTAATGGATTTGAAATTAGAATTATACAATACCAATAATAGATATAAAAAATAAAAAATAAATAGATAAAACAATCTATAACATCAAAATTGGTGTTTGGTGTTTATTTGTTGTTTTGTTATAATTGCTATTGTTTCTCTTCAAATAGAGTCTTTTGTTAGTTGAAGAGAATCTCATCCTCCTTTTGTTTTTAATTTTTTATTACTATTTTATATTTTTTGGCTGAAGGAAAGTTGAATGGTCTAAATCTACCTAATAATTGACATTCATATCTCTATAGTTTAAATTTAATAATTCAAAACCAGACTTATTATAAGCTGGGGAGGTATTTATAGTCTGGTTTTGAATTATTAAATTTGTAAGGTATTCTTTTGTGGGGAAAATGCTGGGGCTCATCTTGCAGGACCATTTGTAAGAAATGTTGGGAGTTTATATAATTATGAGAGTGTCAACCTCAAAAGCTAGCTGTTAAGGTTGGAGAACCCAATTATATATAAGTTCATTCAACATCTTATATTTAATCAATGTGGGATCTATCCCACATCTAATTCTTCATTTCATTTTTCTTCATTAATTCTTTTTCTTTCAATTATTTTATATGATTTTAACACCATTGCCCCCACAAAAATTATTTATTTTTTAAGTATAGACTATAGAATCCCTCTATGAATCAGATAATATATTCATAGAATGTTGATGGTTGGATCGGGTCGATTTTTTCTCCAACTTTATTATAAATCTAGTAGTTACATTAATGTGAAAGTCTGATTTGAATTTCAATGGATTTGGTTGGGTCAAAAATGTTTTTATAGTCTCAAAACTATTTTTGTATTTATAAACTGAGCAAATAAATAAATTTTGTATTATATTTAACTCTATTTTGATACCATGAATCCTTTACTATGATAATTTATTTAATCTTTGTTGAAAAAAATTTTAAAAGAAAACTTCTTGTGGTATGAACACGAAATGAAATGGTTCAATTTAAAAAGGGCGAGAAAAGGAAATAAGAGATTGAAGAAAAAGCAAAAGCCAGAGAGGGGTCCATTATGAAGTGAAAGATCATAAATGTCATTACAAATATTACAAGAGCAATTTCATTTTCAGTTGACTATGTTGTGTTCTTGGGAGGAAGTTTCATACTTGATCAAGACAAAGAAATTTTCAAATGCTTGAACTTGATTTCTTACTTTTCTGAACAGGATCCAAGAAAACTTGATTAGTGTTTTATATATAGGAAATTAGGGATAACCTTTCTATTGTAATTAGAGAGATGAGTCTTAAAGAATATAATTAAAAGCTCAAATGATTGACATTACAACATGAAATTTCAATTTTGGTGTGTCATTTTAGCTAAGAATTTTCTTTTATCATATATGTGTGATGAGTCATAAATCACCCGGTACTATTGATGGAATGTCCGGTTAGAGGGTAGAACACGTGAACTGAAAAAAAAAAAAAGATTAATAATTTTTGAAAAAAATTCTGATGTCCAAATCAGTGAGGGAGTATGAAGAGGAGATAGAAAAATTGAGTGAGAGTCCTCTATCTTTACTTTTTTTTTTTATATTTTATAGAAAATGATACGAGCTCCTACGAACGCATAATCTTTACCTATTGAAAGTTATTTTTAGTCCTCATAACGTGGATTGTCTATTTCTCGTAGACAACCAGTTTATTAAAATTTTGAGGATAGAGATAGGTAATTTTGTCAAGTCTTAATAGGAAATTCTTATTTCGTACAAATTGGGTGTGAAATTTTCATGTTGATAACATTAATGGGGATGGAGATAGATTTAGGTCTTTTTGTCTCAATTATAGTCCGATACTTATTATAATTTTTTATTATATTTTATGTTTTATAAGATCATACTTTTATTTAATATATAAAAATATATTATTAACTACATAATATTTTTTTTAGGGAAATTAACTACATAATATTAATATTGAGAAATAACACTAAAAATATTATATATATTATTTTTGTAATAAATTAAATTTGGTGTTACTATTATATCGGTTAAGTTTTGCCTACACTGAATGCAAATACCAATTTAATGAAATAAAAATAAAATGAAGCAAAAATTAATATCAATATCTTTTTACTGAACAAAAAATAAATAAAATAATTATATTAATTAAAATATCTCATCACTCATTAATTTAATATATGAGATAAACTTATACATTTTGTACGAGCAAAAATTTTCCCTATTACATCATATATTTCTCTTCATATTACTCCATTGACCTCTTCATCATTTAGTTCGTAATTGTACAACTCTATTTGATTTTATCACGTAAGAATAAAATATTATATATTATGTTAAATTTGCCTTTTTGATTCAATTAAAAAGTAATTGTTTATATTATAATTATAAGATTTTGTAAGCAGGAAAAAAAAAAAACCCTCTAATGACCAACAATGAAACTCTTGTATGAAAATTTTATTTTGTGTGAAAAAGAAATTAGGAAGTCCAAAAAAGGGAGACAAAGGGGAATGGGTGTTGTAAGGCTAATTCCTTGTCTAGTTATCTTACTATTTTAGTAAATACAAAAATCTCAACTAGTGTTGATGAACTGTGATGGCTGCACTATCTGGCCACTCAGTTAGACACATGAGATATGATGGCTGTCTTTAGGAATTTTCAAATAAGCAATAATTATCTCCTTTTTTTTTTTTTTTTTTTTTTTTTAAGAAATTAAAGAGCAAACTCCAGAGTGCAGACTGCATACTGGCAAAGTCTACAATTCTTTTGTTTTTCAGACATGTGGAGAAGGGAAGTTCCAAGATTCAACAATCTTTGCTTGATTAAAGCTAAAAAAATAAATAAATAAAAGGAGCGACGAAAAAAGAAAAGGGAAAAAAACACTACTAATTAATTCTGCCCATTAATTTAACTTTCACTCACTTGCAAACTTAACTTTTTATATGTTTGATATTGAATTTGAAATTATTTTTTTAAAAATATCATTTTAAATATTATTAAGAAAAATAATTATAAAATGTTGTTTAAATATTTTGTAACTTTTATAATTAAAATATGTTTAAAATAAATTTAATAAATTTTAATTAATATTTTGAATAAAATATTTTTCTCAACAGCTCAAATAATAATACCAAATAAATTCTTAACGGTTGTACATATATTTTATTTGGGCAAAAAATTTAAATTTGAATCTCTCATCCTCCCTAAAAAAGGCAAAAAGAAAAAAAAAATTACCATGCTTTATTCCGGTATGTTGTAATGCCTGCGACAAAGTTGAATATAATTCTAAATAAAATAATACTGATACTAATCATGGATTTATCTGAAATCTTGGGCATGACTTAAAATCATTTAAATTTTAACTCTATTTTCTCTTATTTATTCATTACTATGAGTCTATGATGAGTATTTTCTTTTTTTTTTTTTTTTTTTTCTTTTTTGATAAATTACTATGATGAGTTACAATGTTTTTCAGCAAGCAGTAAGTTGGGTTTTCATTTTTTTTTTCTCTCAAATTTTTTTTTTTTAAAAAAAAGGAAAAAATCACTTTGGCAGTTTTCTTTTGATGAAGAAAATTCTTTTTTTTTTTTTTTAAATTTTTAGCTTAGTCCAGAAATAAAACAATTTTTTATAAAAAAAAATATAACTTAATCAAAGAATAAATATATTTTCGAAATAGAACACTTTTAATTAATAAATTGTGGCTAGGGATGGTAACGGGGTGAAAAATCTCCGTTCATTGTGGAGATTTATTTATAACGGGGCGAAAATTTCTTGAATTTTATTCTCATGAGAATGGGGATGGGAATATTTCTTCTCCGTTAGTGGGGATGGGACAGGAGCAGGAGCAGGAGCAGGGACAGGGAATGTATTCCCCATTCCGCAGGAATTCTCATCATCGTCTTCATGGGATCCAATATTATATTTGCATAATTATTTCTAATATTAAAAATATATTACTTAATTACCCTTTATATATATATAATCATTCACTCTTTATAATTCTCTCACATCATGATAACTCTAAAGAAATTTATTTAAGTACTCTCGTACTTTTATGTATGCTGAATTTTTTAATGTTTTATTAAATAAAATTGCAAAACATTTTTAATATATTTGGCGTATTTACATTTTAATTTTGTTTGATTTATACTTTATATGTCTGAATCTGTTAACATTTTCTAAATAAATTTATTCTTATTTTTCATCCATTTTTTATGAATTATATATATATATATATATAAAGTAATAAAATGTATAAGTAATACTAATAATAAAAAATATTTCCAATTATATATATATTATGAGTTTAAATCTAATTAAGTTTAATTTTTAAATTTTTATAGATTATATTCCATTGAAATAAGACAAAAAAAATATAAGTAAGGAACGAGAATTTCTATGAAGATGAAGATGATGACTAAATTAATCTGTTTGTGAAGCGTACATGGGAGATGGTACCTTCGCTTCCACCTCGCCTCATTGCCATTTCTAATCGTGACAATAAATTTATTTTTCAACTACATTAACTCAAAAAAGGTTATTTTATTCTCTCCTTTTCTAAAGTTTTTAGCTCTTATTAACTCACAATAAATCTCTAAAAAAAATAATAATAATAAAATAAAATAAAATCTTACATTAAAAAGAAGTTGAACAATGCAGCATATTAATTTCCTTAGAGCATCTTCAAAGCGATCAATTTAAAGAGTATTTTTAATATAAATAAATAGTATTTTAATTAATTTTTAAATATGAAAAGTGTAAATTTTTTTAAAATTTAATGGACTCTTTAAATTTTAAATTTTAATTTTGCTTTTTTCATAAATAATAGGTAAGAGAATTAAATAATATGCATAAAAAATTATAAAATTTAAAATAAAGAGTGAAATTGATTCTCTAAATATCAATTTAAAATAATATTTTTAATATAAATAAAGAGTATTTTAATTAATTTTTAAATATGAAAAGTGTAAATTTTTTAAAAATTTAATGGACTCTTTAAATTTTAAATTTACTTTTTTCATAAATAATATGCAAGAGAATTAAATAATCTGTATAAAAAAAATTATAAAATTTAAAATAAATAGTGAAATTAACTCTCTAAATATGAAAAGTCAAATTTACTCTTTACTTTAAATTTAAATAATAAAGAAAGAATTCATTTGTTTTTTTTTCTTATATTAATTATTTATTATAGAAAAATTGGGACGTAAGATGCTCTTATAATATCTCAAAATAATTTTTTTATTTTTTAAAACTTAAAAAAAAAAACTCAAATGACCAAAATCTACATTGGTGGTATTGTAAACTACAAAAACTACCTACCTTTTGCCATAAATAAATTCTTCATAAAATTAAGACTTTTTTATTTACACGTTCATGTTGAGTTTTTATTATGTGATATAGATAATATCTCCGGTAAAAAAAAAGAATTACACCTCCAACGAAAATATCAAAAAGAAATTATTTAATTCTAAAAGGAATAATAATAACCGTAGTTGTTAGACTTGGTCTACCCCGGCCAATCGAATCGAAAAAATTAAAAATTGATCTCCAGACCAGCCTAGATAAAGTCTGAAAATTAAATTTTCAAAATCCGGGGAATCGGCCGGGCACCCTAGCGACCTGGACTGATTTTTGAGGGTCAATCGGGCCGAAAAAATGAAAAAAAAAAAATTGCCAATAAAAAAGATAAAAAATTTCAAAACTAAGCTGACATGGCCAACTAATTTATGTTTTATATTATTGTACACAGGTCGCATACTTACATGTTAAATTTAGGTCCGAACCTTAAATTTGTCATAATTTTTTCTAGTTAATAATTTCAAATTCATATTTTATCTAAATAATGTTTTATTAATTGCTCTGGTAATATTTATTAATTTTAATTATTTTTATTTTTAACATATAGATAATAAATAAATAATATTATTTAAAATTTTAATTTGACTCTAATCGAATTTCTGGCATGTAATTTTTTGTCTTTACTGATTTTAAAATCGAGCTAGATTTAAATACATAGATAATAACAATAAGTATATACTGAAAAATTATAAAATACAGTACTTTTTTTTTTTTGCACTGAATAAAATACAGTACTTTACTCACATTATTATTCTAAATTCTAATAATCATTTCTATACATAAAAAATATAATAAATATAAACACAAACCAAATATCAAATACCTCAGAAAATGACAAATTGCAAGGTGAGAACAGTATATATAAATAAATATAAAAAAAAGATTTGCAGAGCTCAAAGTTTTCAATGTCCCCACCTACAAGAACGCACCCATCTCTCTTCTGATTGGTCCTTTGTTTCTCCGTTGCCAAGTCGCGTGGGGCGGTGACTCTATAGTCTTCTGTAAGAGTAAGACCCATCCATCTTTGTAATCTACTGTACTGAATATACAATTATACAAATATATGTGTAAATATATAAAAAGAAAAATCCCAAAAAACAGAGCTTGATTTCATTTTTATATCTAAAAGAATTAGACAAATTCATATTTGTATACGCAGACTACCCGACAAATATCAATACGCATCTCTCTCTTTGATAGAAATACTATTTATCTGTTAGATTCATTATCAACAGAACTGAGAGGTTGGAGTTTATACTTTTGCTTTTTCAGTTATATCTTATTTTCAAGCAGGTTTCACTTGCCTGCTTTCTTGCTTTTAAGAAGTTCTACAGGAAAAAGCTCAAAGAAAAAGTGAACAAGACCTCGATTCTTGAATTGGGTCTTGAGTAGATCTTGGATTAGAGTCTCAGATTCTATACAAATCATTTTGACTTTGTAGCTAAAGGCAAGTTTAAACAATACCCATGTTCTGTTTTTTATGTCAATTTTTGTTTGTGGTTTTGAAATAATTGGTGTGTTCATTTCTTTGTGCTTTTGAGGAGAAATTTTTTGTGGTTTTTTTATTTTTAATTTGTATGATTAACCTGGGTTGTTGTGTCATTTTTGGCTTTTTGTCAGTTCCGTGTTAGTCTTGGGCCTCTTGGGGTCTTTAATAGTTGTTTATGTGTGGCGTTGTGGGATTTAAGGAGATGTTTTCTGGGTTCTGTTTTTGAATTTTGTATCTTTGATCTGGGTTACTGTGCTTTTCTTTTTTTTGCTTTCCTTGTTTTACTCCCTTGGATTCCGGTTACTGTGCGGAAAAGTTTATAGCTTTATTGGAATCTGGTCTTAAGGTATGACTTGGCCTGCCTTCTTTTAAGTTTGGGAAGTCTGGGAGTGGTTCACAGGGGAAGTCTCAGTTTTGAGAGAGTTTTGGCTTTTGGGTCTTTAATGGGTTGTGATTATTTCTGCTCTTTCTATATTTTGGCTTGTAGGTTCGGTTATAAGTTTTAGGGTTTTGCCTGTTCTTTGAGTTGGGAGTCTGGGTTTTGTAACTGAAGTGCCATGTCTCCCATTTTTGGGGTTTTTGAGGTTTCTTTGTATTAAGCTTGAGCTCAGGCTTGGCTTTGGATCTGGTTGTTGTCTCTCAGGTTAAGTTTTGTTAGTTTTAAGTTTGGGTTTGGGTTTTGTTTTGGATTTTAATGTCACATTTCCTGGGTTTCGAGAATTTTGTCCTACACTTCTGCTCAAGCTAAGTTTCAGGTTGCTTCTCTTGGCTTAATCGTTGTCTTGGAGTGGCAAAAGGTTTCTTCTTGCAATTTGGCTTCTGTATTTTAGGAATATATTTGTCTCAGCTCAGGAAGTGCGACTTTGGTTCTTTGGCAGGGTTTTAAAGCAGTTAGTTTCATAACCTTTTTAAGAATTTAGCTTCATTCTAAGTTCTAATTTTGGGATTTTGTTTTGGGAATTAATTGTTGGTTTAGGGTGTAGGATTCAGGGGTTCACAATTCTTATCTATTTGGCTTATCTCTCTAGGATTTGGTTCTTTGAGATTAAACAAGGAGAATAACTGTTTCCCTTCTTCTTTCTAATATAGGGGTCTTCATCTAGTTAACTTAATTTTTAATACAGATCTTCTTTTGTGCTTTGGCAGGTCTATTTTCTGGGCATTGCAATGGATTCCCCTCAATCTGTTGTATCACCATTCAAGACTTCTATTGTCACTGAGCCAGAGAAGCAGAAATCTGATTATCCAGTTCGGAGCTCTGGTAGTTTATCCAATGGAATTGATGTCCAGAAGAAGGAAGACATGGTTGGAAACCTGGAGGATTTCATTGGTACTCTTGTGGTCTACATACATCAGGCCAGGGATATTCACAACATATGCATTTACCACAAGCAAGATGTTTATGCTAAGTTTTGTCTGACTAGTGATCCTGAAAACACCGTCTCCACCAAAATCATCAATGGTGGTGGGAGGAATCCAGTCTTCAATGATACTCTCCGACTCAAGGTGAAGACTGTCGAGTCTTCTCTTAAATGTGAGATATTCATGATGAGCAGGGTAAGGAATTATCTTGAGGATCAGTTGTTAGGTTTTGCCTTGGTGCCTCTGTCTGATGTTCTAGTCGAGAACGGTAAGTTGGAGAAAGAGTTCTCTCTTTCTTCAACTGATTTATTCCATTCTCCGGCAGGGTTTGTTCAGTTATCTCTATCAT
The DNA here is from genome assembly GCA_949750685.1 of Vernicia montana. Lineage (NCBI taxonomy): Eukaryota > Viridiplantae > Streptophyta > Magnoliopsida > Malpighiales > Euphorbiaceae > Vernicia > Vernicia montana. The sequence continues at coordinate 5,192 of CATKHJ010139803.1, read as the reverse complement.
ACAATGGAGCTTCACCGGATGTCATGACAATTCCTGCAATGCCTAAGGCTTCAGCTACAGATGGAACTGTGCAAGATGCGGAATCACTCCCCAGTGAATTCGATAAGATTGAGTTCCCGGATCCTAAAATTGCGAATGAAAACCAGATGATGGTTTCAGAGTATTTTGGGATCTCATGTAACTCAGAAACCTCTGAGAGCTTGGTCACAGATGATGTTGAAAATCATGTTAGTTCAGAAATGGATATTCATGTGACGGAAAGTTTCTCAGCTGCTAATGTTGATTCTGTTCAAGCTCCTAAGCTTGATTCTCCTCCAAGCAGCGTTTCGACTACTGGGGTTTCTTCTCCTTCTGTTGCTGCAAGCTCAGATACCTCTGATGCTCCGGCTTCAAAAACACCAAACCAGGAGATTGACTCAGCTCAAAAAGAGAAAAAGGGTGTAGATGCTGCAGACGGTGAGAGTGATTCCACTGGTGGGGCACAAAGTGAGAAAATTTCAAAACCTGTAATTACTGTGAATATTGAACCAGAGCAAAATGTGGTCCAGCAGGATATAGTAGACATGTACATGAAAAGTATGCAGCAATTCACCGAGTCATTGGCAAAGATGAAGCTTCCTTTGGACATTGACAGTGGACCAACCAGTTCAGGAAGTTCAACTACTTCTGATCAGAAAATGCAGGCATCAAAGAACAGTGGTTCCCGTGTGTTCTATGGGAGTAGGGCTTTCTTCTGAGCTTTAGTTCTACTGGCTCAGAGGAAAACACACAGGTGACTTTAGACTTTAGCATGGAGACTAATACTAATAGTGAAGTGTAATAATGTATCATGTAGTGTGTTGTTTTCCTTTTGTATTTTGAGATGTTTAGATGAACCACGGACCAGGAAATCATGACTTTGTATGTTTTATCATCAGCAATGTTCTATAACAACTGCTATTAGTATACATGGAAATTTCCCTTTTAATTTCACTTCTCTTCTTTATTCCTGCATCTTTCAAGTTTCAAACTGTCAATGATTATGAGATCAAATTTCATCTAATTATAGACTGATAATGAATGAGGTAATGGTCCCACATTCACATGGCTGTTTAAGGCCAAAGCCTGCATGATTTTACTTTTGTCCAATTTGCATAATTGTGTCCTTGAGCCACTACATTTGTCCTTGTTTATCTATTTTTCTAATGGAGTTGGTATAATAAGATTGAAGATCAGGTCTATCCCTATTTCCTTCCTCAAATGCATCAGTGGTGCTAATCTACACACAATTCAATCATTTTTAATATGCCCAAATAATTTTACAAGAAAAAAAATTTTCTTCTAAGCAGCATACATTTAGTGTTTATTTAGATCCATAGAAACTAATTACAGCATATAGATTCTGATAGATGAGAAATTCGTTAAATGGCCTTACTACAAGAAAAAGGCATACATAATAATAAATTTTCATGATCTTAGGCACATACACAATTTTAAATGGGTACTTCAATTATTTCATGTGCTCTTGTGCTAATATGCCTTCTACAAACCCATGCAATCTGCCCATCATCTCTGTATCTCACTCTCCACAATCCGAACTTTTCTGCAATATCCCTTCCAGTTGAGCACCTGCGGTCCCTTAAGAAATCCATCACCCATTGCTGTGCTGCTCTTTGATCTTGTTGAATGTCCCTTGAGCTTTCTGCACTCCTGCTTCTGTTTCTGATTCCGTCCATTCGTCCCATTGCTGCTGCCCCCACAGTTCCAGCAGCAACTGCACCTGCTGCCCCATACATAAGGGAAGAGCCAGCCAGATGGGCAACTTCTCTGCTCAAATCTGGTATCATTTCTCCCATCCCGGCTGCTAAATGCGCTCCGATCTTGAGAGCGAACGTTACCAACTTCATGAATTTTTTCATGTATGGAGCCAAGCATTTCACTGCCCTATTATCAACCTGCATCAATTCACAACCAATCTGATCTTCAACAACATGCATTTCTTGCCTGAATTCGCATAACATATGCAGCCGAAGTGCAGTCATGCCAGAGATCATGGTGGTGACTAATCTTCTCGAGTAGTTTTCTGTTCTGACAAAAAAGAACATGTTAGGTACTTTCCTCTCTTCCACTTGGAAATTGTAGTTCATAAGGTAGTTCATTTTGCGATGAAGCTCAATGAGGAGTCTGTGTTCATAATATCTCAACCCTTGTATCTCTTGCTTCAAGTCTCTTATCTCTTGTTCAATAATCTTGAGTCTCTGCAGTACTTGTTCCACCCCATTTGCAATTCCAGCAAAGCTTGGATCAACTTTGTCAAGTTCATTACCTGTTTGATCTGTTCCATCTGGGTTCCTCTCTGGTGGAACATCCAATTCCACAGCAAGATTATACAAGTCATGATATCTTCGGTGTAATACTTCCCGGAAGTCATCATCTGATAGAAGGTCTCGAGCGAGATCAAATCCAGCTCTTAGAATAGGTCTGCCAGAATCCAAAACTTGACCCCATGTATGCTGATAATCATAAAGGCTATCAGCAGGAACCGAGAGCAGTGCCTGTTTCAATTGCTGCACAGACACATTTTGAGTTTTCCTGTACCTTGGGGGTGTCAAGTTTTGCACACATTCAGGCCTCATAACACTTTCTGTCAAGGTGACACCATGGCAGAGACTTTGGATAGCAGGAATTATGAGCTGCTGAATAAGTCTAAGAGTTTCTGTCACATTCTTGGTGGAGCAAGCAAGAACATCAATGTAGTATCCCAATTGTCCTCCAAGTTCTACCCTGATGTAGATACCATTGACGTTTATCAAGATGAGGTATTTTTCAAGACTGTAGGTTGCTCCATGTTGGTTCTTTAATGCCATGATTCTATTATGAAGATGGACCTGGATTCGGGAACAATTGTAATTTATTGGAGTGAGAATTAGAAGATACTTTTATGAGATTCTTGGCATTCTCAGAAAGTATCAGAAACAAATAATCAAATTAAAGAGATATAGATATTACCTGCAGACGAGGAAAGAAGCCTGCTGTTAGAAACATATGGCTTGCATCGTCGCACTCAAGATGCCTCCCTGCATAAAGGCAGTCTGGTGTACTTAACTGCCACCTCTGCGGCTTCCCTCTACCTTCCTCAAGAATTGAGGGAATCAGCAACAGAGAATTTAGATCAGATGGATCTTGTTCATAGCATAGTTCTAGCTTCAGCATCATTCTCACAAGATCACTAGCCTCTAAGTTTTCAAATACTTTTGAACCCATTCCAGGAATCTGACTTTGTAAACTTCCTCTTAGAATCTTCTCCAATTCCTTTCTGCTAATGAATCCATTATTCTCCATTGAGCTTTGTTTTCCAACATCCAATTTTATCAGTTGGCTAAGTACTTCACCACAGAACCACTCACAGTCTAAGATTAAGAAGCCTAATTTGTCAAAATAAATCAGTTCGCCTGTATGATGAAGGCAACTTGCTACAGCCCTTCTCCTCATTTCCATCCTTTCTTTATTATCATGTCTTGATCGGATTCGCAATGGCGGAACCTTCACTTGGCAAAGCTCACCGAATTCTTTCCACTTCATTGCAGGCTTGTTGTAGTTCTCAGCTCTCCATTCTGATAAAATGTGAATTAAATCATTGCAAAGCTGATAAACACGAGGTACTCTTTGGAGAATTGTCTTGCTTGTCTTTCGAAGATGATGAGTAAGTTTACTGACCGATGCAGATGATCTTGCATCAACTGTGAATACAGTTTGATACAAGTCAACAAATCCTTGGAACTTGTCTCTTACTCTTTGTATTGAAGTCACAGTGAGCTGCAAGTTTTGTGATGATTGATTGATTTTATCGCAATGTGTGAGGACTATTGTTACATTTGGTAGCATACATTGTTGGATAGCTCTTCTTGAGTTGGAAACTATGAACCTGAGCCAATATTGCAGATCCTCTTCGATCTCTTCAGGCGTCTTTGGTTCTCGATTGTTGGGTTTTCTGAACAAACTTGTTATGATCAAGAAGAATGATGCACTTCCATGCCCGGGAAACATGAGATCATGGAGGGAGTAAAACTCATGCTGGCCTGCAAGATTCCATATCGAAATCTTGGTATCTTCATCTTTGAAAGTCTTTATTTTCATTCCACCTGTTCTAACAGCTTGTTCAACTGGATTCACTAAAGTCCTCACTTGGTCAATGTAGGGAAGCTTTGAAGTGGAGAAATTCTGTGATACGGAGTTACAAAGTGTAGTCTTGCCTGCAAATAGAGATTAAAAGGAGTTAGAATTTCAATTTTGGCTCTATGAACCAATTTATATTCTTTAATTACATTGCAAAGATCCTTACCTGCATATTCTTGCCCACAAAAGAAGACCCTACAACTCTTTGGCTCTGTAAGTGGCATGTCCTTGAGCAAATCTGTGTCTGCTTCTGGTTCACTAGTCCTTCCATTCTGGCCTAATCTTTGATAAATTGCATCAGTCTTCCCAGAATTCTGCATTGGTGTTCTTGCAAGATCAATGTCCTCAATCCAAGGATTTACCTGCAAAGTCTCCATTATTGTCTTTAGTACTATTTCTCCTTGAACCCCTCTACAACCTTTCAAAGACAAATGTCTCAAACTCGCATTCTTTTCTAAACTCCTGAAAATCTTAACAAAATCGTCTGGTCTCAAACTCTCATCATCATATATTCCTAACTTGACCACAGTCTCATTAGTTGTTAGCATCTGTATAATTGCTGCAAGCCCATCTCTTCCAATTCTTGTTCTTCCTCCTCCAAAGGTCACTGATTTAAGTGTAATATTGGCTTGGATTTGCAAGGCAGAGAACCTACTCAAAGGACATAGCAAATGCTCAACTCCTATCCCACTAAACCAATTTCCATCAAGAAATAAACTTTCCAAACTCTGGTTCTTGAAAAGTCCTGCTGCAACATACACAACTCCCTTGTCCTTGAGGCAAGTTTTTGCCAATCTTACCTCTTTGAGGCTCTGATTCTGCTCCAAGACCCATCGGAACTCTTTAGCCCACCGCGATTTCAGCTTCACTCCAGTCATGTCTAGTGACTTCACAGTTGAATTCCATCCTAAAGAACAAGCAACCCTGCAAGAACCTGAAATGTCTAGTCTGTAAATTCGAAGAGTACTACTTTTAGGTACAAACTCCACTACCTTAGAACTTTTATCTCCATTTGCTCCACTCCAAACATGAACCTC
>CATKHJ010139719.1:0-11828 GCA_949750685.1 Vernicia montana | reverse complement strand
TATAAATTTGTAACTAAATACATTGATTAATATTACATAAATTCATTTAGAAAATTATCGAATTAACTTTATTGGACTTTTCATAAATTAGAATACTATTATTTGTTTCGATAATTTTTCTAACTTGTCATACTATATTATATGGTGCTACAATATATATATATATATATATATATATATATATATATATATATATATATGGCTCCAATTGAAACTCAAACTCAAATTTGAAATATTTTCAGTCCTAAATTGACTATAACACCACTTAATTAAAGATTTATTAGTATATATGTTATATAATAACAATAAGTAATACTTTTGTAAATTAAAATTGTGAGAAATAAGATAATATCACATTACTTGAGGAAAAAAATGACAAAAAATGTTGAAAATTAGGCTTTTATTTTTTATTTTTTGCATTTGGCTTTAAAATTTCAAAATGATCTTAGATTACAAAACAGTTATTATAAGTAATGCAAACATTTTCTCTATTTCACTCTATATATGCATATCAACTTCAAATAATCCTCTCTTAAAATGAAAAGAAAAGAAAACCTTGAAAGGAGCCATTCCAAATGTACAAACAGTGCAAACCTAAAGAGAAAATTATTATTTTCTTACCATTTTGTGTCACTTTTATGGTAAAAATTTTAACTTATTCTGAATTAATATATATATTAAGACAATGATACTTGAAAAGAAAAATAGAACTTTTACAAATTACTTAAGTGGTGTTTGGTAAAACTAAAAATTAAGTGCTGAAAATTTCAGTACTGAATTTTAAGTGATGAATAAAATAAGTGATATAATTTTTAAATAATAAAAATATTTAAAATTTTAATTACTTATTGCATTCCGTATAAATTTTAAATTAAAAATTTTTACTTATCATTTTAAGTGGTAGTTATCAAACAAATTTAAAACGATTATTCAGGCTGTGTTTGGATAAGTATTTTAGTGTTTATAAGTATAAATTTTCTTTGGATAGCTAGATTCCTTACTAGATTTTATTTATTTGAGTATGAATTTTAAATAATTATTAAAAAGGTGTAATTTTAACTGCACACTCTAATATTTAGTTTAATTATTATTTTTATGTCTTTTACAAATCTATTATTTTAGAGAATTTTATAAATCTACTTTTTTGTTAGTAGTATAAATTAAATCTACTTTGAAATTATACTAATTAGTACTAAAAACTCAAATCAATCTTATCTTTCAAATCGTTCTATCCAAATGTAGCCTTACGAAATTAAAAATGTTACAAAGTGATCCATTTTTATCAATTCAATATATTCTTGTGATGTTAATTTTACTTGTTTGGACCCTATGGAAAGGAAATTTCCCATAAGGATTTTTTTTTTTTTTTATCAACATGTCATGAAAAAAAATTATATATATGTGCACATTAACGTGTATGTTTTACCAATATGATTTTAAGGCAGTTTAGTGAAAATTAGCATTGAATCCATTTGGTAGTTCAAAGTATTATTATTATTGAGAGGAGAGGGATTTAGACTTGATATCTTACTCAAATTGAGATATATATACTCATGCTAAATGTGAGTCATTATTTTTTGTAAAAATACAAACAGATAACTCTTTCTAAACTAAGATACCTGAACTAATACTTTGTTTACAAACCAGAAACCATTATCCATGATGGTGAAAAATTACAATTAAAAGTCCTAGATCACCAAAAGATTATGCTATTTGACATTTTTCCTTAGGTTCAAGAGTTAAGGGAACATTAAACATTTTCTAACCCAAACCCTATATTACAAAGGATCTCACAAGTCACACTAACTAAACAAGAGTTCATTGCTCTAGTGATTTTATTCCGTGTGGCTGGACTAATTCTCACCTGACAAGCTCCTAGGTTTTAGTCTATATGGCTTTATTTTTAGCAGACGTTCAATGTTACTGCTTGTGCTACTCGGATTTTGGGGTTGCTTTTTTTGGAATAAGAAGTTGTTTTACAACATTAGGGAAGTATTAATAGATATGAAGTTGTTGTACATGGTAAATTAGTGTTGATTTATATATATTTTGCATAAATAGATAGAAGTAAATTAATAAGTGGACAATTAAAATTAGGGAAGCATTTGATTCTTGAATTTTCTTTCATTTTCTTACTGTCTATTTTTTTTGATGGGTTAGCAATAAACAAAGGAAATGACTTGGCCAACCTTTTGGTTTTGAAGTATGAATCAGGTGATTGAAAGGCATAATCTGCATCCAAAGAACCTTGACAAGCAACCGTCTCTTGAGCTGCAAGTAAGATTATATAATACCAGTTCAAGCACTTAATTATTGTCTATTTAATTGTGTTTTTCAAAATAAAAGATATGAGTAAAAGCTTAATGGGAATTCGAAATTCACCACTGAATATTTTCAGATTTTTTCTTTTTTTTTTTTTTTTTTTTTTTTTTTTTTATAAAGCCTGGCTATATATTTTCTTGCTCTTAATGTCTAATTATTATTTCTAAATAATGATTATTTCTAGGCCTCCATCATGCAGATATAGCAAGTTTTTATAATCAAACGAATATGGAATTCATTTTTCATTTGTAAATTAATTTTTATGTTTGAGATTTTCTATCAATATATAAATTTTATCTTAGGTAAATTACACCCATTTGTAACAAAAATATCACTGTCGTTATATCACTTGTATCAACAAAGTCCCTCATTGCATTTTTTGTCTGAAACTCTAATGGACATTCTACGTGGACGCCACATCACCCATTTTAAATTAAAAAAATGCCACGTGACCCCTTAGAACCTTTGTTTCTCTCTCTCCTCATGCGCCTCGCTCTCTCTCGTCTACTTTTCTCTTATCCATTTTTCCTCTACTTCCAATCACCGCTACTCTTCTTGACGATGTGAGATGATCAATCACAAAGAAAATAATTATATAAATTAAAAAATTCAATACTCCTCAATCTCTCTCCGTCTCTATTCTTTGATGGATTTCTTTACCTCCATTGATCAACTTCTTCTTCTCCTTTATATCCCTATGCTCTTCTCTTAAAACCTACAACAATCTAAATTACCATACAAAGCAACCACATATCTAACCACGCAACTTTCGCAAAAGCTCAATTAAATTACTATACAAAACAAGATCACCAGACACACGGTCTTGCTCCATTTGTTAGAGCCAAAATAGAGAAGAAAAAAAAAAATACCCACTTTTCCAAAATAAGTAATAAGCGTAGAATAAGTAAACCTATTTAGGGCAAGAGCTCTCTGACGCATTTCATCGAATAGATCATGTGCAATCTCCCATTGCTTAGCTCTAAGCACATTTCACAAAACAACATTGTAAGCAAACACAGAAGGAGAATAACGAGTAATATCTCAAAAGCACTTTCTAGAATTGAATATGCCCCTCATCAAATTTCTAGAACAACAAACAAAATTGAACAAATCTTAATAAACGATGGCAATCGAAATTGACGCAACAAACACTCAACCAATGGTAGTTGCTTCAAATATTTGCCCACAAAAATATCAAACACATGCAATTATTAATTTTTTTCTTATTATTATAAAACTTAAAAGGGTTAAAAAAGACAAAGTTAAATAAAGAATCAAGTGAAGTAGAGTAATTGGGACATTTTCTTTCACGTGGATTGATGCCATTATGACTCCCACAAGCCCACAACGGCTACCATGATTAAAACCTAAGCATTTTGTAATTATTGAGATTAATTAGTTGTTAATTAAAAAAAAGTGTTCCTTAAGCATGCTGAAATTTTTCTACAAAATTTTCATTTGATCAAATAAATAACATAATTTATATAGGTGATTAAAAATCAGTAATCACTCCCTTTTTCAAATAATATCATTGAACCAATGTGCGAACCAGGCGGTGGTTGTGAGCTTGTCCGATCGGTGGGTTTGGCAACTTGGATTTTCTCTCTCTAGAAGCAACAATGATGGTTTTAGATTTTAAGATTTTTTGCTTTTTGAAGAAAAGAAGAAGAAGAAGGGAGATAACGATCAAAGAGTAAGAATTGTTCTATTTGAGTGAAGTGTGATGGAGACTGTGGTGGTTATGATAAAGGCGGTGAATATGGAGGAGAGAAAGATGGGTGTTGAGGCTTGAGAGCGTGTGAGAGGAGAGGAAGAATGAGGTTCAATAAGTTGACGTGGCAATTTTTTAGGTTAAAAATAGCTTATGTGGCATCCATGTAAGCTTTCCATCAGAAGAATGGATGGAAAATGGGATGAGGGACTTTGTTGAGAGAAGTGATATAACGATAGTGATATTTTCGTTACAAATTTTAATTTAGGGACGATAATGTGCATTAGTCAATAGGTGAGGGACGATGGGTGTAATTTACCCTTTTATCTTAAATAAAATAAAACTATTAAAAATAATTTTAGAACTTTAAATTTCATTTGTAAATTTATGAATTCAATAATGTGATTCTATAAATGTTTGAAAACATCATTAATTTCTAAAATGCATTAAAAGCAATTTTATTTTATTTTTTTAATCTTCTTTTGGTTTTTAGCTTGAAGATAGTACATTGACAGCATTGAGCAAGGAAGTAGCAGAGAGGACCCGTGAATTGAGGTAAATCTTGTAGGCTAATAATTTTTTATTTTTTTGCCATGATTACAATGTTAAGATATGATCCATTTCTATGCATTACAGGCATACGAGAGGAGAAGAGCTTCAAGGGTTAAGCATTGAAGAACTACTCCAATTAGAGAAGTCACTTGAAGGAGGCTTGAAACGAGTTCTTGAAACAAAGGTTCTTGCAGTTGTATATGTTTTGTATTAGTTTTTGTTATGATCGATCTGAAATTTATTTGGAATAATATAGATGCAATGATAAAAAAAAAAAAAAAATGAACATAAATTTATGTGGTTCGGCGTAAGTCTACGTCCACAAGCAAAGAAAAGCAAAATCCAATAACAAATTAGAGAGATATACATTTAGAAAGGAGAATAACACTCAACTCTTAAACCCAAATACACCTAATGTGTTCACCACTCACTAAAATAAAATTGGAATTACAATACCTTAGGAGGCGTTTGGTATCACTGCGATTTTCTATTTTCTATTTTTTTTTATTCAAAATTTTAAAAAATAAGTATTAGAAAACATTTTTAAAAAAACTATTATTTTTTATTTCTTTCATATTTATCCAGAAACATTTTGAAAACAAAAAACATAAAGCAAAAAATAATAAATTCTGATTTTCAAAATCTTGTTTTTGTTTTTAAGAAACAAAAATTAAAAAATGATACCGAACGAGCCCTACAAAGATGGGCTCTCAAACTAACTTGTGCTATTGCAATGTCTTGAAAAGAACAATAATAATACACATATATATAGGTAGGCCACTTTTCCAAATCCAAGTAGGAAAAATAAGTTAGCTTAACCAATTAAATTAGAGACTTGTTGGATACTTTTCCAAATCCAAGAAAGAAAAAATGACTTAGTTTCAATAAACAAAATAGTCCTTTTATGAATAGGAATTCAAGACACTAATAACAATTCTCCACCTTGACTTGAATTTTCTTAACCTCACTACATTAAATTAGTAGATGTTTCTCCACGCTCTCCATTAAGCCCCCAAAGGCTTGTCTCAAATATGACAAATACTAAGTCCAAGCAATGCTTGAACTTGCTTACTGAAAAAGATTTAGTCATCATATCAGCTAGATTAACTTGCTTACTGAAAGAGATTTAGTCATCATATCAGTTAGATTATCTGCATTACCAATCTTCTTCACAATAATATTTTTTTGAGAAATAATTTCATGAACAAAATGGTACCTCACATTAATGTGCTTCGTTCTCTCATGAAACATTCGATCTTTTGTCAAGCAAATAGCACTTTGACTATCATAATAGACAACAGTCACCTGTTAATTTGAATTAAACTCACCAACCAAATCTCTTAACTAAATAGCTTCCTTTATAACCTCAGTTATTGCCATATACTTTGCTTCTATAGTATATAATGCAACTGTAGACTGTAAAGTAGCTTTCCAACTAATAGTACTGCTACTAGGAGCAAACACATAACCAGTAATGAATCTCCTCCTATCAAGATCTCCTACATAATCTGAAACAACATAACCAACCACATTATCCTTATTCTTTCCAAATTCTAAACAACAATTAGTAGTGCCACACAAGTACGTATCTCCATTTCACCATTTGCCAATGCTCTTTACTAGGATTAGACATATATATACTAACAACACTAACTGCATGTGAAATGGTAGGACGAGTACAAACCATAACATACATGATACTACCAACTGAACTTGAATAAGAAATATGTGTTATGTACTCAATATCTTTTTCAGATTGTAGTGATAAAGCAACAAAGAGTGTAAAATGAGTAGCAAGTGGAGTACTTACAGGTTTGACATTTTTCATGCCAAAACAATCCAGAACCTTCTCAATGAAACTCCACTGAGTTAGATATAGTTTACCTTCAATTATGTTTCTATGAATCTCCATCCCGGAAATTTTCTTTGCAGCTTCCAAATCTTTCATCCCAAATTCACCACTCAACTCTTCTTTCTACCTGTTGATCTCAGAAATATTTTTAGTAGCAATAAGCATTTCAACATAAAGTAGCAAATAAATGAATGAGCCATCAAGAAATTTTCTAAAATACACACAACTATCATATTGGCTCTTCGAATAATCATGCTCAACCAAAAAAGAATCAAACCGCTTGCACCATTGTCTCGGAGACTATTTCAAACCGTACAATGATTTCTTTAACAAGAAAACATCTCTTTTTTGCCTTCAATCTCAAAACCCTTAGGTTATGACATATAAATTTTATCCTCAAACTCACAATTCAAGAAGGCAGTTTTAACATCTAGTTGTTCTAGCTCTAAGTCATACATGGAAACTAAAGTAAGCAAGACACGAATAGAGCTATGTTTAACAACATGTGAGAAAATATCATTAAAGTCAATTCCACGAACCAGACTATAGTCCTTTGCAACTAACCGTGCCTTGTATCTAGCATCTTTAACACCCAGAATGCCCTCTTTCTTCTTAAAAACCCATTTGCAACCAACAATCTTCTTGTCTTTAAGCGGTTTCACCAATTCCCAAGTTCTATTTTTATGGAGTGACTCTACCTCTTCTTTCATAGCAATTAACCACTTGGTTGAATTATCACAAGAAACAACTTCTGAATATGTGGAAGGTTCACCAACATTATCAATTTCTTATGCCACAACCAATGTATATGCAACATAATTTGTATCAACTAATCTCTGAGGTATTTTCCTCTCTCTCTTCTATATGTAGCAATGCAATGCTCCTCTTATGGTAATTCTTCTACCTCAATAGGAGTAGGAAATTGAATTGGGTTTTGCTGTAAAACATCATCCTCTAAAGGTGAATTCTCTACCTCAACTTCTACAAGTTTAATTGAGTTCTTCACACCTGTGTCAGAAGAAATAGGAAACTCCTTTCTTAGGTGAAGTATACAAACTCATCAAATAAAAAATCCTTACTGATTACAGTTTTAAGTGTTTTAGGATCAGAATACCATACCTTATATCCCTTTACACCAAGAGGATAACCAATAAAAATACTCTTTTTAGATATAGGCTCCAATTTACCATTATTAACATGAACATAAACCAGACAACGAAATATCCTCAAATCATAATAATCAGTAGGCTTACCAGACCATAATTCTTTTGGAGTCTTGCAATCAATAGATATGGATGGAGAATGATTCATCGAGTAGCAAGCTGTAGAAGCTGTCTCTGCCCAAAAATCTTTAGATAGGCCCGAATTGGATAGCATACAGCAGACTTTCTTGAATAGAGTTCTGTTCATGCGTTCGGTTACACTATTTTCCTGTAGGGTTCCTCTAACTGTCACGTGTCTAACAATACCTGCATCTTCGCAGACTTTATTGAATTCATTATCACAGGACTCTCTAACCCATTATCAATGATAAGGCACTTAATTTTCTTGCTTGTTTGATTTTCTACCAAAGCCTTCCACTGCTTAAAAGTGGTAAAAATATTATTCTTATATTTCAAAAAATAAACCCATACTTTCCTGGAGTAGTCATCAATGAACCACCATTCGAAGGAACACGAGCAGCCCCCAAAGGTTTGAATGAACATAATACAAAGCATCTTTAGTCTTGTGAACTACATAATTGAAATTGACTCTCTTCTGTTTGTCAAAAACACAATGCTCACAAAACTTTAATTTTGATGTACTTTGTCCACATAAAAGACCCCTCTTGCTCAAAACATGCAAACCTCTCTGACTCATGTGTCTTAGCCTTATATGCTATAATTTAGTGACATCAGAATCTGACATAAAAGATGAAGAGACAACAACTATATCTGTAACAACAGATCCTTGCAACACATATAATTACCATTTTTCCGCAAATCCTTCATCACAATAAAAGCACATTTCAAAACCTTCAAAACTCTACCTTCACCAGTAAATTCATGACCAGAAATTTCTAATACACTCAAAGAAATAAGATTTTTTTTCAAGTCAAGAACATGTCGCACTTCAGTCAACATTCTCGCCACACCTAATTCATGCATTTTAATTTTAACAGTGACAATTCCAGCAATCTCGCAAGGGTAGTCATCAACCATTAAAACAACTCTACCATGATTAGGTTTATAGGTAGAAAATCAATTTTTATTTTGACATATGAAATGTGCAAGAAAAATTTAAAATCCACATTTGCGTAGATTTGGAATTGTCTCCAGTTACAGAGAGAACATCGCATTCAAACTCTTTGATACGAACGATATTGAGTCTCAAGTTTAATATACACGTGATTCGTATCAGTTTTGTATCAGAGTTTAGGCTTTAAATCAGGTTCTATCTATCCTATTTCGTTGTTCCTTTGAATCATAATCAAAATCGAATTTGATTTTGAAATCAAACTCAAAATCGGTTCCTTGTATCGTGTTTTATGTCTTTCCGTATTATTTTCTGTCTTTTCTGTTTCATCAAATTTAGTTGTTGGAAGGTCACAACATCCAAAACATACCTTTTTGGATAATTCGAATTGCAGTAGAAGAAGGAAAGAAGATTCGTTTTGAAGTTTTGTGCGCAAGTCGACTTCGGAAGACCATAACTTTTGACTCGGGATGAGTTACGGGGCGAACACGCCCTTATTGTTGGGCGTATAGCCCACTGTTTCTCTGAACTTTTTTTTTCAACAACTACAGAAACAGTAAACTTAAGACAGAAAGGGAAGAAAAAAAAATTAATTTATAAGGGAAAGAGAATCAAGAAAGGCAAATCGAATGTGAAGATCTATGAACAAAACTTTCAGAGCCTCCGAAAGAGCTTCAAACGATCGAATTTGGGCCTAAAAGTGGGCGATGTTGGTATTCCAAACACAATTATAGATCTCTGAACGAGCTTCGTTTTGATATATTATGGGCCCCTTAACTCATCCCGAGTCAAAAGTTATGGCTGTTCGAAGTCGACTTGCGCACGAAACTTCAATCAATCCAATTCGAATCTTCTTTTCTTCCTTCCAATATAGTTCAAATTGGCCAAAATATATTTTTTTGAATGATATGACCTTCCAACAACTAAATTTGATGAAACAGACTAGAATATAAAAGACAAAAAATAATACAGAAAACACGAAACAAGGAATTGATTTTGAGTTTGATTTCAAAATCAAATTCGATTTGGATTATGATTCAAAGGAACAATTTTTTGGTGACTTTTGTTGATTTTAACACTAAACAGAAAAGAATAAATAATTACAGAAAGTACAGAAGACGCAGAAATCAAACAAAAACAGGATAAACACAAGAAACGATTTTGGATTTTTTTTTTTTTTTTCAAATTTGATAATAAGCAAGGATTAATGATCCTAAGACCTAACAAAACAATTTATCATGAAACAAAAAGAAATGAAAAGAAACGAAAAGAATCGAACACAAGAAAGATACGCAGACCTGATTTGACGAGCCAAAGCTCTGATACCAAATAATACGACCCCTAAGCTATTGAAAAGCTTAGAACCGAATTAAATGAATTAGAACCCTAGGAACGAATTCAAATCAAGAACGAAGAAGCTTGACCCATTTTCAAACCTGTTGAAAAGAACCAAAGCTATTAAGTTGAACGCCACAAGTTGCCTTGATAAGTTCAGATTTGAGTTCTTAACAAAGAACAAGAATAAATTCCTCACAAGTGAAAGAAAATTCTTAAAAACTTAATTCATTCATAATCTGCCTCCTTTCTACATCATTGTAGTTTTTATAAGGAAAAGATAAAACCCTAATTTGAATAAAACAAACTCTAAGTAAAAATTAACCCTAGCTGAAATTACAACCCAAATAGGCCCAAAACATTTTAAGCCCATTACAAGTGCAATTCGCCCATTAAAATAAAATTCAGCAATTAAAATGCGAATTGGGCCTCTTCAAAACAAGTCCAGCCCATTGATCTCATTTCATGGATTCCACTTCTAAAGCTTGTTCCTCCTCTTGCACATAAAGATAAGCGATTATCTTTGGTGTAGTTTTGGAAACCTCTAGAACAGCTTCTTTATCTTGCATCTCCATAATTAAACCTTGTAAAGCTTGTTTCATCCTTTTCGTCCTTGCTCTTGTCATTGGACCACTAATTCCTTGCAAAGGGTCTTTAGGAATCAACCCACCTTGGTCTCTATCATAATAATTTCTGGAATTTGGATGAACGCCCCTTCAAGCACATGAACGCTCATTCATATGATGAACTTGCGTTCCAAATATTGCTGAGTGAATAGTTAAATGCTCATTCATAATTGTGAACCTGCGTTCATAAAGGTTCTGTGTGAATAGTACTTTTCTGGAATTGAAGATGAACGCTCGTTCAAAGGTTGCGAACGCTCGTTCAAAGGTTATAAACGCTCATTCAAGATGTATGAACGCTCGTTTAAGGTCTGGAACTATAAAAAGGACAGCAGAAGCCCCAATAACGTGAAAATCAAACCCATTTTCTATATTTCGACTTTTCTGACCTCAAAACCCCCACCAAAGTCTCATTAATGTTTCTTAAAGGCTAAGATGCATTAAATTAACTCAAGGAATCAAATGATACTCAAAGATCTAAGTGGATTCTCTTAAACTCTAGGAAGAAGTTAATTTGGGTTTGAAGGAGACTTTTCAAGGTAATGTTTAACTCTTCATAAATTCTTATGGGCTTTGTTATTATGATATTTTAGTATCCTTATAGAGTTAGATAGAAGTGATTATGGGTTTTAATTGCTAGTGATGGGTTGTTGGGTATTTTTGATAAAACCCTAGAATTTGTTCTTCAAAAGGATAAGTTCAATCTTTGAGATTTTGAGATGTTATTGTTAATAAGTTATGGAATTAAGATTTTTTTTTTCATTTTTGGAGAATTTATCCTTAGAATTAGAGTTCATGGACTCTAAAATGATTATAATGTTGGCCATGCTTGTGTGGACCAAGGATTAGAGAATTTTCATCCAAGATAAAAGGATTTTAGCTTGGACTGAAGTATTTTTCTTTAGAGGTGAGTTATGAATTATATTTATACATGTGAACCACCTTGAATGAATGTCTTTCTTGTTGAATCTTGAATGCCAAAGCTTGAATTGAATTTCTTTTAATGTAAATATTTTCATTACCTTGCTATTTGTCTTAAATAGCAAATTAGTTCTTTGATATTAAAGTTATCAAACCCTTGATTATGATGGCCAATTGGGCTAATGTTTATTGATAATGTATCTACCAAGCTTAACCAAGATATAACCATGATAATAGAACGCCTTACTAATGGGGGATAAGAACCATTAGACCGTGT
>CATKHJ010139698.1:0-19031 GCA_949750685.1 Vernicia montana | reverse complement strand
ATTCTCTCACAAAATACTTAAGGACTATATTCAATAATATGAAACCCTTTTCACATAATGAATATATTAATCATGCCATTGGGTATTAATATCTACTATTACATAACTAGTATATGGCTCCTAGGGCATATACTGCTATCAAGGCATGCTTGTCTAAAAAGCATCAAATCCAATTAAAACGAATTTTCTTCATCTTTCACTTTCTTTGCATATTTTTGTGCTTTCTTTCGTTTCTTTATTTATTTACTTTTGTTATTAGACTTAATTTGGGGAATATGTGACTCTCCTATAACCTATAAGGGCTAGAGGGAGTATCCCCTAATTGGATTTTTGTTGTAAATTTAATATTCTTATTATTCTTCTTTATTTAATTATTCCTTTTAATTATTTTATTGCTTTACTTTAATTCATGCATTGTATAATTGTTCATGCATTATAATTGTTCATTAAATTATTTTAAGTCGTTGTGTATTAAACTTGCCAAATAAATTAAAATGAACCGAAAACCTAGTCCTCGAATCCTCTTTGGTAATCGAGGCTAGTGCACTTTTTTTCATTGGATAAATAATTGGAGTCAAATAGGTTTTTTCTTAACTTTTCCTAAATAAAAATAAAATTAAGGTGGCGACTCCCAAAACACTTTTCAAAGATCAATCAATCTGAACCCGAGGGTTCCATCGTGAGACCAGACCCAAATGAGTATTTCAATCCCCCTACAGCGGATCGGACCGGTGCTCGGGCGAGGCCTCACAAGGAGTCACCACTTTAATTTTGTTTATTTTTATTGGGGAAAATTAAAGAAAAACCCAAATGAAATTGACTCCAAATTATTTAATTAATCCCACTAGAAAAGCACTGATCCGCGAGTAACCAAGGAGGGCTTGGGGATCAGGTTTTGGTAATAATATTAAATTTCTTTAGTTTGGCTAAAAATACAAAATAACTTTGATGTAAAGATGATTCTCATGCATGAACAGGTGTAAAAAAAGATGAATGAAACAGTTATTAATAGTGCAAAAATTATATGAATGACAGTTTATTAAAGAAATAAGCAGAAAGCAAAATAAAATAAAAGGATATTTCCTCTAGTCCTTATGGATACTAGGGAAAGTACATATTCCTTAATTAATTTAATAGAACAATAAAAAAACATATAAATTAAATAAAAGACACACAAAATATGAAAGAGGAAAATATTATTTAAAATATTTTGGAGTTGATGCTTTTAAAGGTTGGCATGCCTGCATATCTCATTGAATAGGAATTAAACTCCACACAGTTCTTCCTTCTTGCGAAGGAGGGATTTTGATAAAAGAGTTTGAATTGGTTTATTAATTTAATTCATATTTTAAATTAATAAATTTTAAATCTTTTCAATTTTAGACCTAAATAAGGTGTAATAAGATGATGAATTTTAGTTCTGAATTTAGAATTTTAATATGCAAGAGAAAGGAATTTTACCTTTGTTTTTCTTAGCTTTCTCACAAATGGGGTGAGATTAACTCCGGATCTGAGTTCCACTTCGGATTAGGAACTCAAAGTGAATAGTAACAACTCTTAAATTAAAATAATTTTGGTAGATGATGGATTTGGATATAGAAAAGTGATTTTTGTATATCAAAATCAACAGAGTTTTAGCTATGAAATAAGTATTTTTCGGATTCTCTCCATCTCCTCCTCCTTTTCTGAAGAAGTGGAGACCTATTTATAGAGAAAACATGGCGAGGAGGTGGGCGAAAGCACCGGCGGCACTCGCGGCATGCCAACGGTGCCGCATGACCACACGGCATGCCGACTGTGCCGCACGATTAGGCAGCATGCTTCAGGTGCCACCCAAAGTGCCTCTGGCTTGGTTGAAGTCTGATTCAGGTCTGGTTTCAAGTTTTTGTCTGGATTGATCCGGTTTGGTACTGTTTTAGTCCATTTTGGCCCATTTCTGATCCGATTTGGGTCCGGTTTGATTATATTTATTCATAATTGAAAATTGATTGTCTAAGGGTGCAATTTTAAGGGTTCACATCTGCTTGGGGTTATTTTGCTGTACATATGGATATTTTGATTTTTGGAAATCATAATGGTCATGTAACTAGAAGAATCAGTCTAGAGCTCTATGGGCATTATGGTTTGTAAAATGTAATTAAATGATAATACTGAGTATAGTAAATAGTAATTGTTACTGTGAGTGATACAATGCTATATGAATGTTATTAACTTGTAAAGTATCTCTATGGTATGTTAAATGTATATGTTGGTTATGATCCCGGGAATATGTTTAAGGTATATTATGCTTGTTATAATTTGGAATAGGTGTTCTACGGGTTTAGGTGACCTTACGTCTTCCTATGCCCTAGGACCGTCATATCTCAAAGATGGGATGTGACAGGCAATTATCAATAACTTTAGTTTCAATAGTCAATTCATTATCAATAGAATAATAGGACTTTACAATGATTTCAGTTTCAATAAACAATAATGATAGAAGTGACCAATAATAGGTATCAAGAAAATAATTCGCAATGACAGAATCATTCAATAAGAGATCTCGGGTTAACATAACCACAGCACCGCGAGTCTCAATAATAATGGGAGAACCCATAGGTGGGACGATACCAAAAACCCCTATGAGTCTCAATAAGGATATCAATAACAATGGGAGATCTTATGGGCAGGACTAAACCACCATCCCCATAAGTCTCAGTAACACTCAATAAGGGTAGTAACTTCTCCCTTTAAAAATAAATCCAACGCATGTCTGTGAGCATACATCTGACTTAGTTTTTAGACCATGTCATTCGAGTCACCAGTGCACTTGGTTTATGGTCAGGTCACAGTTCAATAGAAACAATATTCAAGTGGTTGGCTCATTTGGCCTTTTAATAACAATCAAATAGTTGTCAATAACAATAGGTTCAATGAAAGGGCTTATCAACAATGGAACAGTAAGGCTTTACAATGCGAAAGGTTTCAATAATCAATAATAATGTCAATAACAATAACGATAGCAAAGTTAATAGAAATAATAATTTATGATTTCAATGAATAAGGTAATAACAATGAGAGTATCAATGTTAACAAAATAATATTAGTCATTTCAAATGAATGGAATAATAGGAAAGCTAAGTAAAGCATTTTATAACTTACCTCTCTTGCTTTAACCTTTCAATCATACTCAAATCAACTCAATTGCATGTGGTTCATTCAATTCTTGGCTCACTTTAACCTACACATAAAATTCCCAAATCATACATTAACTATATTACATGAAACTCTAACCATATATTTTGATATCTCAAATCTAACCATAGATTCATCATTCTTAAACCTTATTAAAAATTATACCTTTTAGCCATTTAAACCAAACTTGATTCTAGGGTTTCACATTTAGGGTTTCTATAGATCAAGCTTAATAAATTCTTTATAGCAAAAACCATGCTATAAATACTATCCATTAAACTCAAATCTTTAGATCTAACCTTAATCAAACTAAACCCAAAAGAAAATCAAAGGATTGAAGACTTACCTAAAAATCTTTCTCTTGCTCAAGTCCAAATACTCTTCCAAAGAAAAGAGGAAAAAGGAAACTCCACTTAATCATTGATTCTCTCTTGAAATCTTAGTAGAAAAATGAAGCATCTAGGCTTGAGAGACAAATAAAGAGGATTTAGGGTGTTTAGAATAGTTTAGAAGTGAGAGGAAATGAAAAATGGTCTGTTTGGACCGAAACTGCTCAATTTATAAGCCTTGACGGGTAACGAGCGTTACCTTTGTCTAGCCAACATTTTATTTTTCAAACAAAAGCAAAATTTACGGTAGTGAGCAAACTAGTAACGGTAGTTACTGATCTGGTAATGGTAGTTACTAATAAGTAACAGTAGTTATTAATAAGTAACGGTAGTTACCAATAAGTAACGATAATGAACAATCAGTAATGGGCATTACAACCTGAATCATTGTCGTTCTTTTACTATTCACTTCCAACCTTTAAAAATACATTCCATATCTTTTGTCAAACAATCTCTAGTAAATTTAACATCTATAATCACTTATTTTATACATCCATTGCCCAAAATCATTATTAAACACAATTCAATCATCTTTGCACTTAAGAACAAACAAATCTAGAAATCAAAATCCATTAACCCCTTAATATTTACATTAAACCATCTAAAACCATCACAAACA
Organism: Vernicia montana; assembly: GCA_949750685.1. NCBI lineage: Eukaryota > Viridiplantae > Streptophyta > Magnoliopsida > Malpighiales > Euphorbiaceae > Vernicia > Vernicia montana. The sequence continues at coordinate 14,849 of CATKHJ010139698.1, read as the reverse complement.
TAACTTAATCATCATGTAGCACTTAGGAATCATTAACCATAAGAATTACATAGCCATTAGCATACTTATCAAATAAGGTAAACAACCTTAGCCTTGGACATCATGAAATTGTACAATATTATGCGATTAACCATGCAACTCAATACATTCTATTCAAATTTTCAAACATTCTTAAGCTCATCCATTCATCCACAATTGGGTCTAATCATTTAGGATACCATTCAACCATGCACTTCTATAAAACTTAGGCAAACTAATCATGTAACTCATTAAGAAATCAAGTTCCACTACTAGTCCTTATAGCATATCTTATGACATTAAAACCAACAAGAACCTAGGGTATTACAATAAGAAAGCCTCTGCTCCGAGCATGTTAAAATTTATACCTCTGCTTTTTATTTCATATTCATGTTATGATTTTTATTAAACCTATGATTTGATATTAAGATTCATGTATGCCATGTTCCATTTGTTACAATGATTTTTTTTGTATACCATATTTCATTATTGAAAATATATGCCAAGTTACATGCATCCAAGAACCATTCTTGTGAGCTAGCCTTAAAATACCTAGCCTTCACAAGTATGGTAGTATATTTTTTACTCACTGAGTTATCTCACTACTTTATGCAGATATCCTTTTCAAGAGAGCAATAGCTAGATTGGTTCCTCAAGCTTCCTTCTTAATAGCAGTATATGCCCTAGGAACCATATATTAGTTATGTAATAATAGATAATAATTTTCAATGGCATTATAAATATATTCATTATGTGAAAAGGGTTTCATATTATTGAATATAGTCCTTAAGTATTTTGTAAGATAATCTATTCTCAAGTGTTAAGAATATGAGTGACAGATCTCTCTCAAACAAATAGTTTAAATATGTTCATGGTCATAGGATTAATGATTGGACATCATTAATTCTGGAAAGACCACCACCTCTGTTTGTTTTCTATAATCAGTATGTGATACTTATGATTATAGAAGCAGTGAGTCGTATACTGCTTAACATGTGATGTCAATACAAACATGTGGATTTTCATAGGATGGATAGTCGAACTGTGATGTTAGATGATAATAATATGGAGTTTTACTACTTGTCAATTATTTATCATCTAGGTCATAATAGTGCATATAATCCTTTGACTTGAGGGATACTGTATCTCATACATATGTGGTTAGGATTTATTACTGCTTACATAGACGTGCTATTCATGTATAGATATATGGCATGTGATGATTCTAATTTGTTATGTATAGAGGTAAGTGATCGCCAAGATATAATTCATTACCTTGAGTAAACGAGGTTAAAGATCCTATGTTATCTAGTTATTCTTGATATCAAAATTTCTGGCTAGAACAGTAAGATTCACTAGAAAGAGTTTCTAGTAGGGATCTAATTATATCAAGAATTAGAATTGAGATAATGGCATATAATCATGGCACATTAGGGTTTAACATAAACCATTACCCTAGTCGAGATTGGGATTTTAATGAAGGGATTCAAGTGCATGATAATTTATGATCGATGGTCCATGTGATGTTTAAAGTAACCAACTATAAACATTCATTTCTAATTAGGTAGTCGCGATATACTTTGTCGGCATTACTCATGACTCATGGGATTAAGTGTGAAATGGAGATTTCACATTAGTAGAGAAAAATATTTTCTCATTCCCGTTGCTAATTAGACATGAACCTAGAAAGTTACACACCCAATAGTTATCACCTATCAAGTGTAAAAGATTTATCATAATAATTAATTGAAGTGTTTAATTAATTAATTAGTGGTAAAAAGATTGAACTTGTAATTAAATATATAAGAATCCTAGCATGTCATGAAATTTACATCCATAAATGTTTCATTTCAATTAAATCTTAATTTGTATAGGATACAAATTTAAAAGATTAAATTGAAAATATTTTGGACTAAATAAATCAAAGAATTAATTTTAAACTTAGTGAAAACCCTAAACACGTAGGATGTGGCCAAAGCCCATATGTGATATGGAAAGAAATAATTTAGGGGTTAAAGAAAATTCACTATTCACTAAGCCCATTGGATGGGTTTAGGGGTTAGAGAATATACACTAAGGTTAAAATGGTTTTTTCCACTTTTAGCTAATGGAAATGTCAATTGAACCCTCAAAGGATAAAATGGTCATTTCACCATTTTTGGTAACAAAGTCCAACTTTGCTTCTTCACAATTGGTTTAGCTTAAAGGTGTAAGAGATTACTTCATAGCTAAGAGTTGAAAGACTTAAGGGTTAAGTCTTGAAAAGAATATAAAAGTTATGAGTTTTATTTTCTTAAAAAAGAAGAATTCAATTTTTCACTTGAAGCAAAAATTAGATTAGAGTTTTGAGAGAGCAAAGAAAAGAAGAAAAAATTTCTTCATATTTTCTTTTGTTCTTCAAATTCTTTTCTTAGTAAGAATGAAAGAACAAATTGTTTGTAATTGAAAAATGGTTTAGTTCAAAACAATCAAAGAGAAGCCTAATCTTCCAAAAGGTTTTTGAGGAAGATCTTGAATCCAAATTTAGGGAAACCAAGAGAGGGATTCAAGAACACCAAGAAAACCAAAGGAAACTTGAAGGTGAGCTAGGTGTGGATAATCTAGAGGTTTCACAATTGGGGAGCCCTTTGTTAAAGAAAGAAGGATCCTTCAAGAGGAAATTAGATTACTCTTCTTTTTTCTTTTTTTGCATATGTGTTTTACACACAAATTAATTAAATGTTTGAATGAATGTTTAGACCAAAAATGGATGAAGTGAAATTTTAAATTGTTTAAAATTTCACCCCACCACCTTGCTTCCACTGAAATTGGAACCATCATTTCTTCAATTGGCATCAGATCCTAGTTAATTTATGTGTAAAATCATAATATGTGTTGTTTTAGAAGTTTTGATTTGATTGAAAAGAGTGTTGGCACAAATATTGTGCTCTCGGACATAAGAGTTGTGACCGCGAATCAAGAATTACGACCGCGAATTTAATGTTGCGATTGCGATATTGATGTAGCACCTGCGATATTGAGTTTTGGCACAAATGTTATACTATCAGACATAAGAATCATGCCCGTGAATTGAATGTTGCACCCACTTTATTAAGGTAGGGCTCGCTATTTTGATGTTGCTCTCGCGAATTTGTGTCGTGACCACAAAATTCACTGCAAACTCTACTATGTCTTTTTAATAACTTTTTAATTTTCCAAAATTGCTTTGGAATTTTTTTTCAATCAAACAAATTTTATAATTTGAAATATGATTTCAAGCTATAAAAACCTTGAATATGTGATATTCAAAATGGTTTTTGAAAATGTTCCAAAATTGAACAACATATCTATAAATGCAATTGTTGTATATACATGCTTTGTTGTTGTTTGAGAGGCATGAAAGGTTGATCATGGATTAGAAAACCATAATGTATGATTTCTTATATGAACTTGTAATAATTAATTTTATTATTTGATGGAATGTAATTAATTGTTAATTACTATTTTAAGTTGATAATTAAATTCATTGAGCCTATAAGTTCTTTTGTCTTTGTAATCTCACCTTAGATTGCCAAGGTGATTTAATGTACATATGGAGATATGGAGATACAAGAACAAGAAGAGGTTCAACCTATGAAGATGCTTAGTGAGAGCATGAAGATACAAGAGTTGTATTTTCTTATGCTTGTAATTTGATTAACCTAAATCCCTAATCCATTTCTTGTGGCTAGGAAGGGGATCCATATATAGTTTATGATCATACCTATGTAGTTGTCCATTTTATGATATATATGAATGCATGAGATGTATGTTTAAAATGGATAATGTGTAAAGTGAGACTTAATTAAACCATGAAAATCTTCCAATGCAAATATTAAGTCATGGTTCTCCATTGAAATAATAATTCAAGAAATTTCAAACACTTATATCGTCAATTATGGATACATAGGTGTGATATATTTGGTTTGAATGTTTTTTTTTGAAGTTATTGTGAAGCATGTGATGTTACAAGTATTGGATACATTGTATGTTAATAATGACAATGAGTATCTGAGACATATGATATTCAAATCACTATATTTGATCGTCATATGGGTTTGACTTGACTAGTGTGAAAAGCCAATAATGACAAAGTGTATATGAGGTTGGAAACACTAGGAACCTGATTGATTGATTCTCACAAAGAGTTGTGATGAACAAGTGTTGTTCACTTATTAGATATCAAACTCTCAATAACAACAATGTGTATCTGAGGGATTTGTGATAATCTTATAAGAATTCAATCACCTACTAGAAATCCACACAACAGGATTTCTGTTTCCTATTTAGAAGTATAGGATTCGTCAAATTAGTAGGATTGCTGTTTTGATTAAAGACCAAATCATTATGGCAACTACATAATTACATAAGTTATTAATCTTGCTATTTTCTGTATTTTGATAATATAAAATTAACAAACCCATATGCAAATATATTTTATTCTTTTAGGCTCACAGGGCCTAAATCTATGGACTGGTTACATAACCTTAAATTGAACCTTGCATTCGAGTACATAATGTATGTATTCGATTTGATTTATTCTTGGTCTATTAGATGAAAGTACTACTCCAAATGAACTTATCACTATAGTGCAATGAAAAATAAAATATTGGATGAGGTTAATACTACATGTTTGTTTTATAAGTCAAGAGTTGTAAAAACAACATATGAGCATGACAAGAGTCTAAGTAATTATGCTTCATCTACAAGAGTTGTATGATGAGAATAGATACATTGATCAATATGAAATATTGAGGCAGTTATTTTGTTTGATAATGAAGGAAATTATAAAGAAAGAAAAGAAAGAAAAAGGAAAGGAAAAGAAATTATAAAGGAAAAAAAAAAGAAATTATTTCTTCTTGATCTTCAAAACTTTATTTTTCTTTGTCTTGTCCATATTTTTCTTCTTGTTTTTATTCTTACTATTCAACTAAAAAAAGAAATTAGAGAAAAGAAATCAAATAAGAAAATGTTTCATCTTTAATTTCTTGTTCTTCTATTTTTCTATCTAGTATTTTTTTATGAAAGAATTTGAATTGTGAGAATCATAATTTCATTTCTTCTTAATTTATAATTAAATTACATTTGGAAATCATTTTCATATGATGATTGAATTTATCAAACAACTAGATAGTCTAGATATATTGATGAATAATAATTTCCAAAGCAATCTAATTCTTCAATTCATTCCAAATTTTCATAAGATGAAAAGTGCACTGTAAAAGGCTATAATTGCAAAGGACAAGTCCATAGATAATGCTAAGGTTGACAAAGAAAAATGTTTCCAATGTCAATATCGTGAATATTGAAAATGTAATTGCTCCAAGTATTATGAATAATAAAGGGCAAAGAGAAGAATAAACCTTATGAAGGTAAATCTATATCTAGTTACAAAATTTCAATGATTCATATAGTTCATCTGTTACTAAGATTCATGATATAGGTGTTTTTATGCCTCATGCATGATCAAAGTAAGTAACGAAAGCATGAAGTTTAGATGAAGTGAGTTTAAAATGATCTAAGAAATAAAGTGTTGTTTCCAAAGAGCTTTTAGGATACTTAATGATGATTTTAGAAATCATATTTTGTATATCTTGCATGGACTTAATGATGATTTTAGAAATCATATTTTGTATATCTTGCATGTACTTAATGATGATTTTAGGAATCATGTTTTGTATATCTTGCATGTACTTAATGATGATTTTAGAAATCATGTTTTGTATATCTTATATATATTTCATACTTAAGCTATATTATTCTATAACAACAAGGAATTGTGAATTTTGTTACGAGAAAAATGTTTGCGTAGTTTATTAAAGTAATAAACTTAAGAGTATGGGTTATATATATTTGATGTATTATTATTAAGTTAATAATAACAAAACAACTCCAAGTGCATTTTATAATAATGTAATATTGAACTCCAAATCTAAAACCACTATAATTTTTAAGATTAGTTTGTTTAGCTGAAGAATAGGACAACAAAGTTAAATAACATGGGTGTGAACTTGCTTCAACTTAAAAGTCTTATATCTGATATGAAAACAACTAGATCACCTTCTGTTGGACAAAAGGATAGAAACTAAAGAACTTTTGGAATTGATATATATAGATGCATCAATACCATTTGTGAAATGGTTAGTGGGAGTTTTTCCTAATTCGTTGTATTTACATATATAAATGACCCGACCGAAAAATGTAAATATAATGAACCATTCATTTGAATCTTTTGAATTGTTCAAGGAATTCAAGGTGAAGAGGAAATTAAATATTAAAAGATATTTCATATAAAAGGGAAAGAGTATTATAACCTTTTGATCTGATCAAAGTGGGGAGAACTCGATTACAAATTTTTGAGGAATTCATAAATATAAAATTTGCATATAATCATAATTCTATTTGAGAAAACCATATTTGATGGTATACTCAAAAGAATATATTACAACATATATGATATGATGTAATAGATGATAAACTATAAAAATTTTATTTATTTCCTTTTGGAAATTTACAATAAACAACATTTTAATCTTATTTAGAATTTTCTCCAAGGTCTATGTAATCCTAAATCATATATGATATGATATGGATAGATATCAAAATTCTTACTCATGTTAAGATTTGAGATATCTAGCTTATTTGATAAGTTGAAGTTAGACAATTGGAAGATAATTCTAATTAAGATAAGGTTTGTTGGATATCCTAAAGGTTGTTTAGGATTATACTTTTATCTTTTGCAAAACAAAGAGTTGTTAGCAAAGATATTATTTCTTGATAAAGTGTTTATTCAAAAAAGTGACATGTTGAGAAAAATAAAATGATTTGATGAATGTCATCCAATAATATTCAACAAAATGATCAAAGTAAATTTGATCAACCTTGTGAAAAGTCTAAAACAAACTAAGTATTTTATCCTTATAAGCTACTAAAAGGTTTAATATAATATCTAATTTTTCTGAAAGATATGATTTCCTTTATATGAATACACAAGAGTTGTATATTCATTATGAAGTAAATCATGAGATAGTAAAATATCTAATTATAAGAAAAATGTAATTTCTTTTATATGAATGCACAAAAGTCGTACATTCATGATGAAGAAAATATGAGATAATTCTATCTTAGCTATATACGATATAGCAATGCATAATGATTATGACTTTGACATAAAGATGTCAATACTAGTTTTCTTTCTCAAGAAGGAAAACATAATCATGAAACAAATCTAAAGGCTTAGAATCTTAAGAAAGTTTCAAAGTATGTAAACCTTAAGGAGTTGTATTATCGCAAGATGAGTCCTTAATGTACAAAAGGATAGTGAGAGTACTCTCACTTTCTAGTTTTGTACATGGATAACACATTGGTAAAAGTATTAATATATTTGCATTTATAGAATGGTTTACTATCACTTTCTTCATTTAGACTTGAGATAAGTATTTTACATTCTTGGTAATTCAAATCTATAAAGATAGATTGAAGAGAATGTTAAATCTGTCTAAGTCAATATTTGGAAAAAGACGTTGAAAAGTTCAACATGCTAATTCCAAAATTATTATTTCTTATGATTTTGATATCCAATTTTCGAGGGGTGATTCCCTAGATACCTAAGAAAGTATAGCCTAGATTCTTATAGTTCGACTGTAGGAAGTTTAAATTATACAACAATTGTATAATGGGAAGGAAATCGAGAATGTTGTTAGTATAACTAACAAATTCTAATCCAATCCAGGATTAAACCATTGGAAATATAATCAAAATTATCCTTGAGAAGTACTGAAGATTTAATTTTGATAAATGGAGAATGTTGCTACATAAATGATAGAGAGTTTATCATTGGGTTAGTTATAATCTATGATGAAGTAATAATTTGCTAAAAAAGTTCTAAGCAAATTGTTGTTTAAAACTTCACTACAGTAGTCGCATTTGCTACATGGGATGTTGCAAATAAGAAGTTATTTTGGATTTAACAGTTATGAACTATTTAAGAATTTCTTCAGTACATCACGAGTATCTCTCTAATGTGATAATAATGGAGCCTTAGCTTAAGGCAAAGGGAACTCGAGTCTCACACTAAAATCCAAAATACTTCGAAAGGCATTATGATATTATCATATCAATTGTTGGTATAGAGCATTTTAGCCTTGCAGAAAATAGCATTAGCCATTAACTTAGTTAATCCATTGACTAAAGTCAAATGATAGTGACAGTTAAACTTCATCTTGACAAGATGAGTTTATGATAATATGCAAAATGCCTCAAGTTCAAATGGGAGATTGATAGCAATATATGCCCTAGGAGCCATATAATAGTTATGTAATAGTAGATAATAATTTCCAATGGCATTATAAATATGTTTATTGTATGAAAAGGGTTTCATATTATTGAATATAGTTCTTAAGTATTTTGTAAGAGGATCTATTCTTAAGTGTTGAGAATATGAGTGACAGATCAATCTCTAACAAATACTTTAAATATTTTCATGATCATAGGATTAATGACCGGACATCATTAATTCCAGAAGACCATTATCTCTGTTTTTTTTTTCTATAATCACTATGTGATACTTATGATTATAAAGGCAGTGAGTCGCACATTGCTTAACATGTGATGTCGATACAAACACGTGGATATTCATAGAATGAATAGTCAAACTGTGATGTTAGATAATAATAATATAGAGTTTTACTACTTGTCAATTATTTATCATCTAGGTCATAATAGTGCATATAATCCTTTGACTTAAGAGATACTGTATCTCATACATAGGTGGTTAGGATTTATTACTGCTTACATAGACATGCTATTCATGTATGAATATATGGAATGTGATGATTCTAATTTGTTATGTATGAAGGTAAGTGATTGCCAAGATAGAATTCATTACCTTGAGTAAATGAGGTTAAAGATCCTATGCTATCTGGTTATTCTTAATTCCAAAATTTCTGGCCAAAATAATAAGATTAACTAGAAAGAGTTTCTAGTAGGAATCTAATTATATCAAGAATTAGAATTGAGATAATGGCATATAATCGAGGCACATTAGGGTTTGACATAAACCATTACCCTAGCTGAGATTCAGATTTTAATGAACGGATTCAAGTACATAATAATTTATGATCGATGGTTTATTTGATGTTTAAGTGATCAACTATAAACATTCATTTCTAATTAGGTAGTCGCGATATGCTTTGCCATGCATCCCTCGCAACTTATGGGACAAAGTTTGAAATGGGGATTTAATATTAGTAGAGAAAAATATTTTCTCATTCCCATTGCTAATTAGACATGAACCTAGAAATTCACATACCCAATAGTAATCACCTATCAAGTGTAAAATATTTACCATAATAATTAATTAAAGTGTTTAATTAATTAATTAGGGGTAAAAAGATTGAACTTGTAATTAAATTTACAAGGACCCTAACATGTCATGAAGTTTAAATCCATAAAGGTTTCATTTCAATTAAATCTTAATTTGTATAGGATACAACTTTAAAAGATTTAATTGAAAATACTTTGGACTAAATAAATCAAAGAATTAATTTTAAACTTAGTGGAAACCCTAACCATATGAGATGTGGCCAAAGCCCATATGTGATATGGAAAGAGGCAATTTAGAGATTAGAGAAAATTTACTGTTCACTTAGCCCATTGGATGGGTTTTGGGGTTAGAGAATATACACTAAGATTATAATGGTCTTTTCCACTTTTAGCTAATGTAAATGTCAATTAAACACTCAAAGGATAAAATGGTCATTTCACCATTTGTGGTAGCAAAGTCCAACTTTGCTTCTTCACAATTGGTTTAGCTAAAAGGTGTAAGAGATTTCTTAATAGCTAAGAGTTGAAAGACTTAAGGGTTAAGTTTTGGAAAGAATATAAAAGTTATGAGTTTTTATTTTCTTAAAAAAGAAGAATTCAATTTTTCACTTGAAGCAAAAATTAGATTTGAGATTTGAGAGAGAAAAGAAAAGAAGAAAAAACTTCTTCATATTTTCTTTTATTCTTCAAATTCTTTTCTTAGTTCTTTATGAAAGAACAAATTGTTTGCAATTGAAAAATAGTTTAGTCCAAAACAATTAAAGAGAAGCCTAATCTTCCAAAAGGTTTTTGAGGAAGATCTTGAATCCAAATTTGGGACAATCAATAGAGGGATTCAAGAACACCAAAAAAATCAAAGGAAACTTGAAGGTAAGTTAGTTGTGGATGATCTAGAGGCTTCACAATTGGAGAGCTCTTTGTTAAAGAAGAAAGGATCCTTCAAGAGGTAATTAGATTATTATTCTTTCTTTGCATATGTATTTTACACAAAAATTAATTGAATGCTTGAATTAATGTTTGGACCAAAAATGGGTGAAGTGAAATTTTAAATTATTTGAAATTTCACCCCATCACCTTACTTCTGCTCAAATTAGCACCATTATTCCTTCAATATACCCATTAGGATTAGAATCCTAATTATAGTAGAATTTAGCTCCATAAATCCTAACAATCTCCCACTTGGAGACTAATTCTTCATAGCTACTCCTTCTACACCAACTCTAGCCTTCATTGTCATTATGAAAGACCAACTGAAGTTGTACACAACTTCAGTGTCTTAATTGTAACAATCTTGGTCAATATATCCGTTGGATTTTGACTTCATTGAATCTTCTCAAGTGCCAATGTTCCATCTTCTAACGTTGATTGGATAAAATGGTACCTGACTTGTATATGCTTTGTCCTAACATGATACACTGAATTCTTTGCTAAATGAATAACACTTTGACTGTCACAATATAATACACTTTTCTCTTGCTTATGACCCAATTCTTCTAAGAATGATTGTAGCCATACCATCTCCTTGGTAGCTTCTGTCACAGCAATGTATTCAGCCTTAGTTGTGGAAAGAGAGACTATATTCTGGAGTTTGGACACCCAACTCACAGCTGTACCACATATAGTGTACATATATCATGTAGTACTCTTCCTTCCATCTACATTACCCGTCATATCAGCATAAACAAACCCTTATAAATCTGACTTGGACTTCTAGAAATAAAGGGCTGAATCTGATGAACCTCTAAGGTATTTGAGAATCCACTTCACTACATCCCAATGCGTCTTGCCAGGGTTGCTCATAAAACGACTAACCACTCCCACTGCATATGCTATGTCTGGCCTTGTGCAAATCATACCATACATCAAAGAACCAATTGCGAAAGCATATGGTACCTTGTCCATGTGAGCTCTTTCTTCATCAATCATCAGATATTGATCTTTGGACAATCTAAAGTGGCTTGCCAATGGGTTGCTCACGGGCTTTGCTTTACTCATATTGAATATATTGAGTACCTTCTCTATGTACTCCTTTTGAGACAACTTCAAAATCCCATTCTTACGTGTGATTCTCAAGGACTTGTTTTGTTACACCCTAATCCTTCATAGCAAATTCTTTTAACAACATCCCATTTAGCTTTGCAATCTCCTTATTGCAAACTCTTGCAATTAGCATATCATCTACATACAATAGTAAAATGATATATGAGTTGTCAAACCTCTTTACATAGCAACAATGATCGACTTGGCACCTCATGAAGCCATTACTACACATGAAACCATCAAACTTCTTGTACCACTGTCTTAGAGCTTATTTAAAACCATACAAGCTCTTTTGAAGTTTTCAAACTAGGTTCTCTTTTCCTTGCTTCTTAAAGCCTTGTGATTGTTGCATGCAGATCTCTTATTCTAACTCACCATGAAGAAAAGTTACACATCTAGCTACTTAAGATGTAAATCTTCTAATGCCACCAAGCTAAGTACACTGCTTATGGTAGTTAGCTTCATAACGAAGGAGAAAATCTCATTGTAGTTAATGCCCTCCTTTTGTTGGAATCCCTTCACAACAAGCCTTACCTTGTACCTTTTAGTATCATCATGCTCTTCTTTAATACTGTAAACCCATTTGTTACTTAAGGCCTTCTTGCCTTTTGGTAACTCTTCTAGTTGCCATGTTTTGTTGGACAACAATGAATCCATCTCATCTTTCATGGCTAACTCCCACTTCTTTGATTCGCCGGACACAATAGTCTCATAGAAGCTTTCAAGTTCACCTTTATCTATCAAAAAAATTTGATTAAGAGATGAGGAATATCTCTCCAGAGATCTATACTGTCTTGAGGATCTTCTCACCTCTATGATAGGAGTATGGGGTTCCTCATCAACTGGAGCTTCATCCCCTTGGATTCTAAGAGTGTCATCCTCTTGGATATCATGAGCCTCCTTTTTAGGCTCAACCTTTTGGATGTCCTTCAAGTCTACTATTTCTTGTTCATTTGATTGAGTGTCATAACTCTAATCCATCTCATCTTACATGGCTAACTCCCACTTCTTTGATTCGCCGGACACAGTAGCCTCATAGAAGCTTTCAGGTTCACCTTTATCTGTCAAAACAATATGATTGAGAGATGGGGAATATCTCTCCGGAGCTCTATATTGTCTTGAGGATCTTCTCACCGCTATGATAGGAGTATGGGGTTCTTCATCAACTGGAGCTTCATCCTCTTGGATTCTAAGAGTGTCATCCTCTTGGATGTCATGAGCCTCCTCTTTGGGCTTAACCTTTTGGATGTCCCTCAAGTCTACTACTTTTTGTTCATTTGATTGAGTGTCATTAACTCTAATGCCTTCCCTATCCTTATAAGTCACTCTTTCATTGAAGATAATTTCTTTGCTTCTTACAATTTTTTGATTTTGCTCATCCTAAAATCTGTATTCCAGTTCGGTGTCACCATACCCAATGATATAACATGCACTAGACTTGGAGTCTAACTTGCTCCTTGCACTTGAATCAATATGAACATAGGACAAACATCCAAAAACTTTCAAAAAAGAAAGATTTACCTATTTACCGCTCCACACTTCTTCGAGCAATCTATAGTTTATTGCCGAAGAAGGTCCCCTATTGATTAAATAACCAACTATGCTAACTACTTCAACCCAGAAATATCTTAGTAGCCCTGAGTGCAATCTCATGCTTCTCACGCACTCATTCAATGTCCTGTTCATACATTCAACAACTCCATTTTGTTGAGGATTTCCAGGGATTGTTTTGATCATCTTTATCCAATTTTCAGCATAATAATTTTTGAATTCATTACTCATGTACTCTCCTCCTAAAGGAAGAGTGGCGCCAATAGTAGCGGAAGTAAGGTGGTGAGATGAAATTTCAAACAATTTAAAATTTCACATCACCCATTTTGGTCCAAACTTACTTTCAAGTAATCAATTAATTTGTGTGTAAAACACATATGCAAAGAAAGAAGAAATGAAGAGTAATCTAATTACCTCTTAAAGGTTCCTTCATTCTTTAACAAAGAGCTCCCCAAGTGTGAAACCTCTAGATTATCCACACCTAGTTCCACCATTAAATTTCCTTTAGTTTTCTTTTGTTGTTCTTGAATCCCTCTCTTGGTTGCCCCAAAATTGATTCAAGATTATCCCAACTAAAACCTTTGGAAGACTGGTTTCTCTTTGATTGTTTTGGACTAAATTATTTTTCAATTGCAAATAATTATTCTTTCATAAAAAACAAAGAATTTGAAGATTAAAAGAAAAATTAAAGAAACATTTTCTTCATCTTTTCTTTCAACTCTTTCAAATATCTAATCTAATTGTTTCAAGTGAAAAATTGAATTCATTGCAAACAATTATTCTTTCATAAAGAATAAAGAAAAGAATTGAAGATTAAAAGAAAAATAGAAGAAACTTTTTCTTTTTCTCTCTCAACTTCTTTCTCTAAATTGTTTCTGTTGCAAAAATGATTTCTTTACCCTTAAGATAAAAACTCATAGCTTTTATATTCTATTCCAAAGACTTAACTCTTAAGTCATTCTTCTTCCACCATTTAGCTAATCCAAAAGATGAAGAAGCAAAATTGGATTTTGCTTAGAAGCAAAGTTGGACTTTCCTTTCACAAATGGTGAAATGACCATTTTATCCCTTAAGGGTATAATTGTCATTTTCATTAGCTAAAAGTAGAAAAGACCATTTTAACCTTAGTGTAAAATTCTCTAACTCCTAAACCCATATAATGGGCTTACTGAATAGTGAATTTTCTCTAACCCCTAAATTGCTTCTTTCCATATCACATTTGGGCTTTGGCTACATCACATATGTTTAGGATTTCCACTAAGCTTAAAATTAATTCTTTCATTTGTTTAGTCTAAAGCATTTTCAATTTAATCCTTTAAATTTGTATCCAATACAAATTAAGATTTAATTGACGTGAAACCTTTATGGATTTAAACTTAAGGACATGCTAAGGTCCTTGTAAATTTAATTAAAAGTTCAATCCTTTTACCATTAATCAATTAATTAAACACTTTAATTAATTATTATGGTAAACCTTTTACACTTGATAGGTGATTACTATTGGGTGTGTGACTTTCTAGGTTCATGTCTAATTAACAATGGGAATGAGAAAATATTTTTCTCTACTAATGTGAAATTCTCATTTGACACTTAGTCCCATAAGCCGTGAGTGACGCCTAGCAAAGCATATTGCGACTACCTAATTAGAAATGAATGTTTATAGTTGATCACTTAAACATCACATGGACCATCGATCATAAATTATTATGCACTTGAATTCCTTCATTTTAGATCTCAATGTCGGCTAGGGTAATGGTTTATGTCAAACCTTAATGTGCCTCGATTATATATCATTATCTTGATTCTAATTCTTGATATAATTAGATTCCTGCTAGAAACTCTTTCTAGTGAATCTGTTTGTCTTGGCTAGGAACTTTGGTATCAAGAATAACCAGATA
>CATKHJ010139677.1:0-15187 GCA_949750685.1 Vernicia montana | reverse complement strand
TATATTTGAGCTGCAATGGGATTTAAATGGAAAATGGAGTTCAAAAGTAAAAAGGATGGAAAATATTTTCAGTATCCATTAACTGATCACAAATGTTTTTATGGCATGGGATTTATATAAGGGAAGTTTATGGTTCCAATTCTGGGGTAATGATAACTGGTAATTAATGGAAGTTAATTAAGGTAATAAGGTGTTCTACGGGTTTAGGTGACCTTAAGTCTTCCTATTCCCTAGGACCGGTCGCGGCTCGAGAGGCGGGTCGTGACACTTTTAATATTCTTACTTCTGGGATGAGGAGGAGAGTTGGGAATGGGAGAAATACCTTTTTTTGGCAAGATGTATGGCTGTTGCCTTTTTCCCTTATTTCGGTTGCTATTGTTGATATCAATCTGTTGGATCATTTTAAGGTGGTTGCTAATTATTGGATTCAAGGTGAAGGTTGGACATTGGGCAGCGCTTTAAGGTCTCCTCCCTTCAGATTGTCTTGCTTCTCTAGCTGCGTTCTATCTCAGATTTAATGACGAGGATGCGAATGATAAAGTTTGTTGGGCGTTGTCTAATAATGAGCTCTTCTCTGTCAAGTCAGCCTATGAATGTCAATTGTCTTGTAGTCATTTTCCTCAGAGTAGATTATGGAGTTTGGTTGTTCCTCAAAGGATTAAATCCTTTCTCTGGCTCTTATGTCATGGGAAAATTATGTGTAATGTTGAACGGAGAAAGAGAGGTTTTGTTTCTAGTGCAACCTGCGACATTTGCCTTTTAGATGAGGAATCTCCCATTCATGTCTTTAAGGACTGCTCGGAAGCCAACCAGGTTTGGAGTAATTTAATGAACCAAAATGATTTAAGTTTCCAATCCAATTTAAGTTGCATTGATTGGATTTGTTATAACTTGTTTTGCTTCAAGCCAAATCATTTTGAGAAGAGTTAGGATATTTTATTTGCTAATATTGTGTGGTGGATTTGGAAGTGGAGATGTGGGGTTATATTTCGTGAGCAGGTTATGAATTTGGAAGCCAAGTTAGGATTTCTTAATAAGTCTTTCACTGAGATTTGTGATGCTATGAAGAATTAGAAAATAGCTCTGTCCATAAATGTTATTAGGGAAGAGAGAATGGTTCTTTGGAATGTTCCTCAGGCTAGTTGGTTCACTCTCAACACTGATGGGTGTAGTAAAGGCTTGGGTTGTGGGGTTTGTTATCAATATTGGTTTTTATAGTGCTGTTGGGGCTGAACTGTGGGCTGTTTCGCAAGGGCTTTCGCTTGCGTGGAGGGAGGGAATCCGTCAACTGGTGGTGGAGGTGGACTCGATCCTTATGGTGCAATGGCTTAATGGGCAGAGTAAGTGTTCTAGCATTCATGCTAATTTGGTTGAAGCATGTCTGGATTTTGTTAAGAGGGATTGGAGAATTTCTATTAATCATGTGTATAGGGAAGCTAACCAAGTAGTTGGCTTGCTTGCGAACAAGGCTCTCCATTTCTCGCGTGGAATTCATGAAATTAGCACTCCTCCTACTTATGTGAGTGTACTGTTAGCTGGTGATCTTGTGGGAGGGGCTTGGTCTCGGTTTGTTAATGTCCAGATTTCCTAAAGTCTTGCCTCTGTTGCTGGTTGCTGCTGTGTTGGGCTCTAGTTTTTGCTGCTGATGTAGTGTGAGATTAGTGTTGGTTTTGCTATGTTTGCTTGAGTTGTTGTTTGCTTCTTTTTATGGCTTTGTTGGCCCTCCCTTATATCCCAAAAAAAATATATATTTTTAGCAAATTATGTTTGAAATATTTAGAATTTTGTAAATTATGATTTTGAAATACAAATTTAAACTCAATGTTACATATACACTAAATATAGCTTTTATCTCATATAAAAGCTAACTCTAACCCAACTCCCCAATAAAATGTCAAACTTGGGTATGGATTTGCACCTTGTCCTAATCTGAAGGTTAATTGGGCACCCAACTATTTTTAATATAGATTATTACATTTTCAATTTCAAAAAGATAAAATAGATTATTGAAAGGTAATTTTCCTTTCTTCCCATGAGCTAATAGCATAATACCTGAGGATAATTTTTTTTTTTATTATTATTATTTATCATAAAATATCAATTACATGCTTTTTTTTTTATTCTTTTATAGTAATTTAATATTATCCACTTACAATCTTATTTTAGTATCTTTTAATAGTGTTCTTTTAACAATCAATCATCACAATTGAGAATAATTTTTAATTTACCAATTGAACATAAGGTAAATCAAGCCTGTAATTCTTCGACAAACATGTGCAATTTTTAATTATTATTACTATTATTATTTAATTTCTAAAGCATATTAGAGAACTCTACTAATACATTTCTCCTCCTTAGCAAAAAAAAAAAATAAAATACATCATTTCTCCTTGCAAATAGTAATATTTATGCAGTGGCAATCTTTCCTCAACCTCAAGTTAAAGGGGAAAAAATACAGACACATCCCTTCCTAGAGGTCTTGAAAATTTGAACCAATTCCGAAGGCGAAACAGTGAAAACATACTTAGATGCAACTATCAAAGAAATGAAGGCACAGGTAATCATTCCAAAGTTCAAACTTCCACAGTTTGAAGCAGCTTCCCAGCTGGAAAGCACAGGAATGTTAGGGAATTGTGCGGTGCCACCATTATATCTAGAATTCACAAAACATATAAAGACCACATAACAGCCAGCCTCTGTACAGAATAATTTGTCGCATAGACAATTTGTACACTTCGTAGTCTAAAATGATTGTACCTATTTATCCAGTTGCAAAGAGCTGCAGAATCTAGCTTTAATCCTTTTCGATGAGCACAATTAGTAATTGTGGCTACACGTGTGCCAGACCATTCCAAGAAGTTTCAAAATCGTAATAGAACATACCTACGTCCAAACCAGAAGGCTCAGAAGAAAAGACATTCAGATCAGCAGGCAAACAACCTTCTGAGACAACTGCTTCAGATTGCCCTAACAAAAAGCTCTGATAATCATGGTCGTTGTGGTGGAGCTCAGTGCTTTCATCAAACTGAGAACTAAACTGCTTGACTGTCATGGGCTCATTGTTGGACCCTGTGCCATGAAGATGAACATTTTCAGCTGAAGTTTGCTGAGTGCTTTGGTTCAAGTTGTTAATCCAATCCAGGTCAAACTCAGGAAAACTCGAATCCACAACATTTTGAGTTTGATTTCCAAACTGATAGATGTTTTGCCCATCAGTTGACAGCGGAATAGGCTGACTGAACACCTCAGGTTGAGGGGCCACTGTGTTTACATTGACGCTGCCAATGTCGGGTTGGGAGGGGCTCGGATAGGTATGCGAGTCTGAAATCGTGTTGGGTAAAATACCCTGCCACCCAGCAGGATTCTTAACATTTGCTGTAGCCAACGGAACAGCATTCCGAGTATATTGAGACACAGAAGCACAATTCATGTTTGAGGAGCCATACACAGACTGGTTCATTGCCGAAGCACCCCTGAGTCTAATGATTCCCGGCCTTTTAAACATTGGAGAGGAGACAAATTGTTGGCCTCTATCTCGTAAAAAGGCATTATTATGTATGCTGCTTGCCTGCTGTGAAACCGAGCGATGCATGAATCCATTTCTACCCTGAACACATCCTGGTCGTCTGTTTCTGCTCTGACTTATGACACTTGGAATGGCCATCCTGGCAGAGGAGCAAGCACGAATGGTAGTTGGCCTGCAGACCAGATTTTGTGTTCCTAAGTTGGGTGCCAATTGTACCTCAATGGGTGCAACTTGGTGAACTTGGGGTAATGCCACAGGAAGATGAGCATTAGGAAATTTTGGAACTGGTAGGGAAGCATTTTTCCCTAGCCTGAAATTTTCCCGCTCGCTTTTCCATAACACCAGTTTATCAGTGGCATGACAATGGTCAATACTAGAGACACCTGTACTCCAGTGTACACAGGGAGCGAGTGAGTCACAGACATAACAATGACACTGCATTTCAGGAAAGATGGAATCAGAATAGCACAAATTATTAGACTACAAGAAACAAATATCGTATCTGTAAAAGACCGACCCAAGTTTAAAAAGGTGACATTACCAAGTCACAATGTCTTTCATGAGGGGTTGCATTGAAAGGAAATTTAGCACAGAGATGCCGTGGATGAGGATAATCTCTACAAGCAATCTGCAACCACAATAATAATAAAATTAAAACAAGCAACAGAAACATAATTATTAGATTTTTTCAATCACAGACATAAGATATAGAGAAGTAGAAAAGGAAAGTAACAAGAGGAGGGAGTGAGTAAAACAAAGGATTTCACAGCCATATAAACAAATGCTCCTCAAACATCCTCAACCAGTGAAATCCATAATTTGCCAATAATATTATTGCACTCTCAAGTCTCAAGTGCAGCTAATATCAAAGATCTGGAACAGTAGCAAGGCATGATTCACCTGGTTATGCTTCAGCCACATTATCACTTTTCTTTGGAGGTTTTTATAAGTGGGTAATTATTTGTGGTCTGGATTTTTGGTATCACCTTTAACTCACTCGCATCAAGTTGTGACTGATTATCAACAGAACAGTACTCTAGATTGACAGATTTGAACTGTCTAAAAAACATGAGACTAATATACAATTTCTTTTATATTCTCACGTGGAGATTCTGTCAGAGCATTCATAAATAACCCTCTTGCTACAACATTGCCATTGAGTTTGTGATAGTTATCCATGTCTTCCAATTTCCATATATAAGCAAGAATAGCAATTCATTTTTACTATTACATCTGCTGCCATGGGAAGAGGTCCTTTTTCCTGTATGCAGAACTATGGTGGGTGGGTGCACCAGGTCAATGTGAGTTTAACCCTTCTCTACATGGCAAGTTCCAATCCATTAAGCATATGCAACAGGGCAGAGCATGCATCATCTTATTCATGAGAAGATCTAGAAAATTTCTGCACTTTGTCATCAGATCACATGATCTAGATTAACAAAGATTTCCATTTAGTTAGTCATCCAAACTGAACAATGCACCAATTCCACCTACACAAGTTTGTTTGCTTGACTGCAGAAAACCAAAGCCAGTTTACAGAACAACAAACCAATAACATGTAGCAAGTCACAACTAATCACAATGAACAGTGCAAGTCATACCATCTACCAACATCATTGCAAGCATTCTGCTTGATCACAAGAGCTGGACCTAAAAGCTCCCAGTATGTCACCAAAACTGGAAGTTTAGCCAAATATCATTGCTGATATCTGGATGCACCACATAAGAGCACATATTAATGTTCTGTTAAAAATATTACAGCGAAGCTCAAAAAGAGGAAAAAAAAAAAAAAGATTACTCATATTAAATAAGCAACCACGAAGTGATAGTGATAGTGTAAAGAAGAAGAAAAAGTGCTTGAGGTAGGTACCAAGGGTTACCATCTCATCTGTACAAAAAGTTCCAAAAGCTCTTCACACATGGAGGCTTGTGAACATGGAAACATGGATTGGAAACCCAAACATACATAAATCTGAACATACATACTTGGTGAGTAAGAGCTTATGAATTCTTTACAATTTTATGAAATTCATTTACAAATCCACATTTTCATGTTTGTTATAAATGGAAATTCATTTAGAATTCTATATATTTAATCATATGGAATTGGTTATGCTTGAACCAAATTCTACAAAAAGTGATAGAATTTGCAAATGAATTCTAAACTTAACAGCTACAAAAAGTCTAAAACTAATGTTTTTAAGTACAAGCTAGCTATGTAAATGAGTTACACACATAACCCAAACATGAAAATTCAATTAAAAATGAAATTCATTTGCAAATGAAATGTATTTCATATGGATTTATACCAAAAAAAAATCTAAGCATAATTTGACAACAAAGTTGCTCATTGTCCAATGTAATGAATCAACTTTTTTCCGTTGGCATAATTTTCCATCTTCATTATAAAAAACCAACAAAAAGAACCCATCCAATTGTTCAATTTCCCAGTAATTCAATTTACCAGCAACCAAGCAAAGCGAAATTCAATTAGAAAAAAATTTGCACTATCATATTATTCAAAACAAACACAAACATCGACCATCACAAAATTAAAAAAAAAAAATCAAATTCTTTTTAATTCAAAATAATACCCAGCACCTGTCCCTTTTCTCCAACAACAAGCACATCATCGCCGTCACTAGCCGTCGTCTCATTAACGACATCTACTGGCTTATCCGGGTCGCCATCCAAAACCACACAATCATCATCCTCAACCTCTTTAACCGGTATCGATGAAGACTTATTAGACTTTAATTTGGGCTTAGGAGGGATGTACTCGCCGACCACCATAACCTCATCAGAATCGGTCGTTTCTTTATCGACGGTTTGGAGGAGTTGAGTCAACCAATCATGATCATCATCGCAGCAACCACTACTAGGTTCATCAAAGGCCGGTTCCTCATCGGAGCTGATATCGAAAATCATGGGATTATTCGAGTCCATGAGAAATATCGAAACCTTCTCAAAGACTCGAGCTTTAACATGCGGATTTCAAAGGGACAAATGGATAAAAATTGGCAATCCCCAAAAACTATTTAGGGGTTTTTTTTATTTTGATGAAAATTGGGCAAAAAGGAGAAGGACAATTATTTAGCAGAAATTTAAGAACTTTTTTCAAAAAAAAAAATATAAAAGAAATTAAATTTTAAAAAACTAGGGTTTAGAATTGGAAAGTAAATTAAGGGTTTTTTTTTTTTTTTGCCAAATAGTAAATTAAGGGTTTAAATGGTGAGAAATGGAGAAGACTGACATGAATGAGAATGTGAATTGGAGAAGAGAGAGAGAGAGAGTCAGAAAGAGTGAGCGGACAAGTGAGAGAAACCTGAAACCGGCCAATTAAGTCGTAAAAGCAAAGCGTTACGAAGGTAAGGGACAGATTGGGATAGGAATGGAATTAGAAGAATAGTGTGAGGTTAGATGTGGAATATAGTGAAAAATTGGATGGATTGCGCGCGTGCGAGTGAATGAGAGTGGAAAATATCCCCAAAGGTGGGCTTCTGAGAAAATTCATAAAAATTTTAAAATTAGCGGCTTTCTCTAATTTTTTATTATATGAGATAAAGGTCAACGGTTTTTTTTTTTACTTTATTTTATTTAGTTTTATTTTTAATAAATACAATTTTTTTTTTTTTTTTTGCCAAAATAAATGCATATATGTTCATTTGTATTTTTATAGGTATGAATCTGATTTTATTTTTATTGTATTTTGTTATTTTTATTGGTTTTGTTATTTTTTTATGATATTTAGTGCATTTTTTTTTAAGTATTTAGTGTTTTTTTTTTTTTTTATAAAAGTAATATATTCTCTTAAACTTTTAAAAGTTTTAAAATTAAAATTTTTAATTTTGAATTTGAATTTGTAACATATGTTCAAACAATCTAACTTATTTAAAGATATAAAAATCGATTTGTGACAAAAAATAGTCACCAATCATAGTTTTGCCAACTGAGTTGCACGATTAAAAATTATTGGACGAAATACTCTACAAACACGATTGAAGACTATTAAAAAAATTTTAAATTAATATATTGTTTTGGTACCTTTTTTTTTTAGATGAAAAAAAAACAATTCTCATTTATGAAAATACATGATTAACAATAAAATAAAATATAAAATTTTATAAATTATAAATTATATTATTGAATCAAACTCGAATGATGAAAATCTCCATAAATAAGATAATGTGTTATTTTTGTACTTATTGATATATGATTTTTTATTTTTTTATTTTCAAATCAAAATGTATTTTTATTTATATGAATGAAAGATTAATGTTTTTTCTTAAAAAAAATGAGAAAATTCATCTTGATTAAATATTAATAATTTATTAATACTTATTTTCGTTGTATCAAATTCAAAATAAATGTATTTAGTGATAAGGTAAGAGTGACAAATGAAAGAAAATTGAAGTAATTTGATCATTTGTGTGTAAATTATCAATGATCCCATAAAAAAATATTTTAAGTGGACAAAGATAAAAATAATGAAAAAACATAAAATCACATGTAAAGAAGTGATACGAAAATATATAGTCGTATTAAATTAAATTAAAAAAATAACATAAAATCCAGCAAAATATATATAAAAAAAAAGAACTTTATATAATTGATTTCAATTAATTTAAAATAAAAATTTATTTATTATTGTGGTATTAACAGTGTTTCAATTTAATAATATTAATCTATAAATTACTAAGTCTACTTTAAATTTTCTAATTCACCATTAGACTTTTTGCTCAATGAAATGATTGTGAATATTGCTTTCGCGTTAGGATTTTCATCTCCAAGTCATCCATGGTGGTCTTCATTTTTTTTTTTTTTTTCTTCTCTAAGAAAGTCTCCGTTAGTACTTGGAAACGGGCTAAAAGACACGTCTTGTCAACTAATTAATTGGGAATTCTCATTTAAATAGTCTATTCGGAAAAATATTAACACTATATTTGGTTCATATAATTAATTAATAATTAAATAATTATTATATAAAATTAATTATTTATTATTTTAGTTTAAATTTTAGACAAAAAAATATTAATTTCATAAAATAACAATTTCATAATTTTTATGAGATACATATTAAAAAAAAAGAATAAAAATTAGTATTATTTAAACTATGAAATAGAGTATCACGCCCTGAGTCTGAAGGCACGTGACTGGCACAGGGAACAGAAAAGTATAAGACTTGCAGAATTCATAGTAAGTCTCACTATCTGCTAAACGACAAAACAATAAAGTGACAATTGTAACTGGCACGAAACTAGAGCTAAGGGCCCAGCTATTAAGTAAAACATGACAAACATTATTTAAATCAACACCGCCCAGGGCAATTATCTCA
This sequence comes from Vernicia montana, assembly GCA_949750685.1. Taxonomy (NCBI): domain Eukaryota; kingdom Viridiplantae; phylum Streptophyta; class Magnoliopsida; order Malpighiales; family Euphorbiaceae; genus Vernicia; species Vernicia montana. Next base: position 6,326 of record CATKHJ010139677.1, on the reverse strand, counting down.
ATTTCATCGTACCATTGAAAGGTTCATACTTAATAGAATGTCACAATATCCATAACATTTATGATGAAAATTCTAGTTTTTCAAAAAACTCGTTATACAATAAAATCATATATCCGAATAGAATTACAATTGACAAATTAACAATGCGGAGTTCTAAATTTACATTACAGCATAATTTAAACTTAATTACATAACTAAGTTTCAAAACACATTTCACTGCCGAAGGATATAAGGCATGAATACTCGACTAAAATTTACTTTTCAAGCTCATCTTGCAACCTGGGAAAAATATTGAACAGGGATGAGCGTTCGACACAATAAATTATATAGTTATCAATACAACATACCATTCGAATGTCAGAAATGCTAATTCACGATGTCATTCAGACAACCAACCACACAATCAACCAATGATAGGAATTAGTCGATAGGAACCATATTAAACCTCAATATGGGGAGCCGATCTCCTTATCCTGGCTCTCTCTGAGTCCAAGTATTGTCTCTTAAAATCCAACACATAGGCCCCAGCCGTCCATGGCCTATGCCACGCAACACCGACCCGACTGGCAGCAGCGAGCAATGAGCAAGCTCCAAGCCGTCATACACCAGTCATAGCTCATCAAATCACAATCATCATATCACAATCACAATCATAACCATAATCTAAATCATAATCTTAATCTCATGTGTGGTCCTATGTCCTCCTAATTCTATTAGAACAAATACAAGTAATATGCAGTACCAATATAACATAACAATCACATACACATGCCAGAATGCTTAACTTATATTCATAATGCATAGTTATATATATATATAGTATACAAACAATTAATGCACGTATGCAAGTGAAATATTAATTAAATAAAAGGAATGAAGTGTTATATTAAGCTATGTGACTCACAAACTTGACGAATACCAAACTAGTTATCCTCAGAGTGCGACATCTTGCAACTGGAGAGATACCTGAAACACCGATACTGTATAACAGGAAAATTATCAGAACACTGATTAACCAACTAAGACGTACCTAACAATTCTAAAGATTCTATCGAAATTTTGACAAGAGTCTCCCTTAAAACTAGAATATAACCCAGTTGAAACAACGTAAATAAACACTTCTAAATAGCCATAAAGACTCACAATAATCAACATAATTCAACAACCCCATATTGGGTCTCCATGCTCAACAAGCATCAAAACAATCATCACTACTCAATTTATAAACATTCTTCTTCTTTTTTTTTTTTAATAAAATTATTCTAGTTAATAAATCATATATCAACATCAAAAATATCATTCATAAATTTCAACTTCATTCCTTTACATAAAAAGGAATATTTTTTAAATCGGAATCTTTATAAAATTTAATTCGATTCAATACTCATTTTCGAAATAATATAAAACTTATATAATTACATTTAACTTGCTTATTCACAATTGACCATATAATTAAAAGAAAATTATAAATAATACAAATTCAACTCAACAAATTTATATAATCTCATAGTTAATTCCAATTATTAATTTAAGTCTAAATACATATAAATACATGCCAAACAACCATTTTTCGAGCAATTTAAAACACCGCAATACATCATTAAAATAGCGTCCTAAACTTATCAGAGTCGAATTTCCACAAACTAACTCTGGAATCGCATTGCACATGAAAAATGCACGCCACTGAAATTTCTGGGTCGTCGGCGGCGCGTGGGGCCCACTCGCCAGTGACCGGCCGGTGACGCGCCGCCACCGATGGTGGCGGATGGAAGCGCCGATCATACCAACTTGCTCGTCTTGATGTCAGGAGCCCAAAAATGCATATCACTTTCCCTCACTCGCCGCCGATCGCCGGAATTCAAGCTTCAAAGTTTCGGTCTCCCATTTTTCGATCTCCTTCTCCGGTCATCCCTAGCCGGTGCACCAGGTATAGAAATGAAGCTCTTAACACAAGGAGTCGATTGACCCTAAAATCACCGGCATCCGACATCAGAATAGGCTAGAATCGCTGTCGAAAGCTTCAGTTGCCGGAAAACTTCACACCGAGCGTACACCACCGTCGACTGCTACTTTCAGTCACCGCTGCATCCCTGGTGGTCGCTGGAGCTCAGGCTTCTCGATGGTGGCGGCGGTGTCACGCGGTGGTGGCCGGAGGCGGTGGTTCCAGCTCTCTCTCTCTCTCTCTCTCTCTCATCTGTAACTTAATACTCATTCATAATAATAATAATAATAATAATAATAATAATAATAATAATTTACCTCAAATAACACACATAATAATATTTTCACATCATAAAATTCAAAATTTTCCCATATCTCATATAATATTCTCATTATCTTAAATTTTTGTAACTAATCTTTTAATAATCAACTATAATAAATCAAACATAATTTGTTAATCTCATAAAAAAAATTTATTTTATTTCATAAAATATCGATTGTATAAAATTTTTCATTACTTAAAATATATAAATAAAATTAAATAATACATTTTTAAAATAATACTAATAATTCAAATTTCTATTAAATACAAATATAACAAGTCGAATTAAATAATTATATTTCCGAATAAAAATAAAATTTCTAAAATAAATAAAAATTCAGCTTATTACAATCTTCCTCCCTTAAGAAAATTCATTCTCGAATTTTCAAACCAAAACAAGTACTATACACTCATACTAGACTTCCCTATTAAGCTTCCACTGCACACTCTAATATGATACCTAAAAGCCACAAGTAACTTCTAATTTATACGATCATACTAAATCCCACACTTAACAATACTACCAAAATGATCTATCTATTTCCAAGTACATCTCACTCTCAGGTAACCATTTCAGATCCAACCTTCATTTGAATGAGGTTTACTGATTGGCCAGATCACTACCCTACATCCAATGGGGTTGCGTCTGAAAATGGCACAGGCTCAAACTACTAAAACTTGAATTAATAACATTAGGTTAACTATACAGTACTCATAACACACTTGCTTACTAGGGACTTACTTCACAAAACTAAAACTTGAAATTCAATTGAAAGTAATGTCATATAACATAAAGTACTATTATCGCTCATAAGTTCTCATATACGAAAGTATAATAAATTCATATAAAATCAAATAAATACACTAATAGAAATTTCAGCAATTAATTTTGGAGCTTTTAAAACTTCAATAAACTTCATATAAAATCGAAATGAACTCATCATAGAGAATTTCAAATGAACATATATATATATATATAATTTAAATGGACGAAATGGGAATCTTCAACTACTTTCATCAAATGAAATTTCAATGAATTCAACAGGAGGATTCGAATTTTAGTAACTCAATATCATAATTAAATAAGCATAAATGGAACTTTACATTGCAGTATTAGAATTTGAAGGAACCCTAGCAAAAACATTTCAACAATTCTCATATAGTGACAATTCAACATTTCCACATGGAACAGTTGGCAAATGAATAAAAATATTAACAATATCATTTGATTAAAAGCTAGAGTATCCAAGAGATTCAAGAAATTCAATTAACATTTTGATAAATGGAATTTCATATATAGAGTGATTTAACAATAAATTTGGTTTTAGATAACAATTCACAACAGACATAAGGATAGTAATCACTCACTAAATGTTTGGTTATCGCGTGACTACTATGGTGCATCCACAACTTATTTACAAAAAGTACTTTTTATACTATAACTATCATATCCATATCATCAACATCAATTCCAAAATAGAATAACACAAAACATAAATTCTTATTTTATCACACACATACAGAGGCAGTGTCTCTAGTATTGTTTTCTGCCTCCTAACAACCTTCAAATATTAACACAGCAAAGTTTTAAAGAAAATGAAGTCATTAACAAAACAAAAGAAAGAATGTCAACATCACCCTATCACCCTAACAAACCTGAAAATCTTAAAATATAAACATTATATTACAACAGCGACAAACATTTTGGGTTGTCACTTGTTGATAGGCTCATGCGAATGAGATAAATTCATTATATCATCATCATCATCAAAGTCTTGATCAGTCGTCTCATCAAATTCATAATGGTTCTAGGAAAAATCCACAAAATGGGTCCAGAGGTGATGGGAAGGATCAAATTTATCATCGGTTAACATCATAGTCTAAAACTCATGCCTTGGGTGGAAACCCTCAAGATGATTCTCCTCCCAGTGCCTCTTATCAACATGGATTTTCCTATAATACTCAGTAGAGAATGCCCACCAAGGGGCATCAGTTTCTTTAGGAGGCCATAACTCATAAGGAGCAACATTGTTCTTACCACACATGAAGTGTTCAAAACTTATAAATTCATCACGACGATCAAATAAATCCCTACAGAGCGAGAAGGGATAAGATTTGTAAATAGAGACTTGAGGAGACACAGTTAATTGAGTTCCTGAAGTGCGATTAGCCACGGTTGTGTAATGACGATGGAAGACAACTATAGATCGGAGTGTTGGTGCCGTTGTCCAAAGCGAATTACCCATTTATGAGAGAAGAAAATTCTCGCATTGGTCGAGAGATCTGAACCACTGCAAGAAGGTAACTAGATGAGGATTATCTCTACTATTGTCCTTTAAATAAACAATATACTTGAGAAAATGGAAAGGCTGAATTTCCACAGCAATATGATAGAGGTGAAGGAAGTACCATATAAAGCAAAGAAATTCCTTTAGCCACAACCAGAACGAATTTAGGGTGAAATCCATAAAAGCGTAAATCATAAGGAAAGGATACTCAGAATGAATGGCTAGCTCCCGTATAAACTGAGTTCTATAATTTTGAATGAGACGAGATTGGTATTCAAAAATTTTCTCAGTGGCTAGGGTTTGGAGAGCTCTCTGTGAAATATCGGCTCGGATTTCAAGAGGAAGACCTTCATAAAGAAAATGATTAGGACCAGAAGAAGACGATGCAGAGGATGCCATGAAACTCAAAGGAATAACTTAAAGAAAAATAGTTACTAGATTGAGAGAGATTTTTCAAACCTCAAAAGAAAATTAAAAACTAGATTGTGATTTTTGCCTAATACATCCTTCCTCAATTTATACTTGGTTAATTACTATTTTCAGATAAAATAATTGAGGATGTGAAATTCCTCTGAATTTATTTGATCAAATTGTGGAATTAATTGTGCATTTATTAATTACCTGCTAAGGTAAGCCATTGTTACTATCTACTCGGTTTGCATTTTTTTTTATATATATAAATGACATGTTGTATGGTTGTCTGTCTCAAAAGCTGTGTTTGATAAGATGAAAAATTACTTTATTGGGAAATGTGTTGGGATGGAATATCAATGATGTACTTGCTTTCCTTGACTTATTGAATTTCAGTGATTGAAAATTTTCTCTGAAGTCAGTTCATTTATTATGAAAGAACATTGTTGTCTGACAATAGGATAAGTCTTAACTCATTTTTTCTTCTGATTATTTCTTGACCCAACTTAATCTTTTCAGACGCATGCCATTGAATAGTTTTTCACCTTGGGTGAAGGAATGAACTGTATTTGTATGACTAGTTACATCGATTATCCACCTTACGGTCTTTATGCACTGTTTGTTGCAGAGTGATAAGCGTTAGAGAAATGATTTTGTCAAGAGGAAGGAAGCAAGAAACTAAAGTAGTCAGATTTGAGGGTTTGGAAGTGCTGGATCTTGGGAGGGGAAATTGAACCCCAAGAAATACAAATTTGAAGAAAGTCAAAACATAAAAATTGTATATTGATATCTTTTGTTTATTTCTCTAGAAAAAAGTTTAAGTTAATTCTCATTATTTTTAGAGATATTGGAAAGAGAATGAAACTGCTTCCTGCAGACAATCTTGAGATTTTAGGAAGTTAGAGGCCAGTTTCGAGTAACTTGGGTTAGGAATTTGAAGATTATTAAAACATAAGAAATGGACCTTGATATATATTTTAGATGATATAAAAATTTCAGAGTAAAATTCTAAGTATTTTGGGAGATATATGAAAAGATCTAAGCTGTGACAGGGTAACTATACTGGCAGAATTTCTAATATTAGCCCTTAAGTTGGACGACCTTAGAGGTAGAACCAAGTTGAGATCAAAACTAATGAAATGTAACTTTATAGGTCTAGTTTCATATAAAAAATAATTGTTCCATTTGGAGTAGTGTAGCTAAAGAAATAGTAAAAACAGTGGGGCTGGGTCATGAAAGGATCCTATAAATATGTTTTAAACTTTAATATTTTAATGAATTTGCTTATGCAAATTAAACTTATTGAGTGCATGTATTGTGTGTAGAGAATCATGAGGAGGAAGGAAATCCTCAACTAGAGTAAT
>CATKHJ010139654.1:0-12237 GCA_949750685.1 Vernicia montana | reverse complement strand
TGATTTGAACCCTGAGTTAAGCCAAAAAGCAGAAATTCCCTTCCTTCAGTGTGGGGATCACCGAACTCTGTGCACAGTGACTTGTACCTTGCTAGGAGGTATTTGAATGCCTTAGCCACGAGGTCTAGCTAACCTTGTGCTATAATTTGTCATTGAAAATTTATGGTTCCGCAATACTACATTACACGAGATATGTGAATTTATTCACAGTAAATTGATAATAATTTTTGCTAAACTATATATGAGGATTCATGCTCCTTATATGATATGTTTATTGATCACTTTTTGTCTCATATAATTATATATTGATTACTTTATATATTCATACGTTTCTTTCTTGAAATCCTGATGTCTATTGCTTCACATGTTCATATGATCTTTGTCACACTTGTTTAATAATTCATGTTATGAATCTGTTATTTCCATTTGATCCAACTACAAGTATCAACCCTAAACATTTTTGTAGCTATCATTGAATACCAACCTACATAATTTATGGCAGTATATTCTTTACTCATTGGGTTTTATACTCACCCCTTTCCCTTAATTTTTATAGGAAGACAGTAAAATAGCAAGGAGATTCTCTAGTAAAGTGGGAGTAAACTTACTTTGTTATGTGCATAGATGTAAAGAGTCATACTTTAATGGTATGTGTATATGTTAGAATTTGGAAGTTTAACTCGTTAGTTGCTCCGTAGTCATTGGAAGACAAAAGTAGCTTAAATGAGATATGTTTTGTAATAATAGGACATTAAGGATATTTATCCTAAATGGTGTAAAGGAAATGTAATTTTATAAATGAATGTTGTATAATAATGATGGATGACTTATAAAAACAGATCTCAATATGATGATAAGGAATATGTACAAGTTAATTGATAAATAAGAATAATGGTTGTCATGAATTAATTAATTGGAATCACAGTCTGAAGTGAGTAGATGTTTAGCAGGTTCTGATCTTGGGTAGTGATTATATGCGATTGATAATAGTTGTATATGATACCATATTGGATTTGATAGTAGGTATGGGTTCTACGGGTTTTCGGTAGTTTTAGACCTACCCATGCCCTAGGACCATCATATCCCAAAAGTGGGATGTGACATTTAGGTTGTTGAGTTTAAATGCAAAGCATAAAATGAGTCTTTTCCTTCCAAGTACTTCCACAAGGCAGCTAACCCCTACAGACCACCAATTCCTTATCATAGTTGCCTTCGGAATGAGAACAAAGATTGTGCCAAGAGAGTCAATGAGTTGATTGCTGAAAAGAAGGCACCAAAGAATAGTGACAAGAAACTAGTGTCAGTTAATGCAGACTTTCAGTAGCAGACACCACCAAAGAGGAAAGATCCAAGTAGTTTCATTCTAAACCTCTTTGTGGTAAATGGTAAGAAATTTTATGGCATGTTGGATCTTGAGACTAGTATAAATCTTATGTCTTTTTCTTTGTATGAGAAATTAGAAATTAATAAATTGAAACCCACTAACATATGTGTTCAGTTAGCTGATAAAACTATTAGGTATCCTCGTGGGGTAGTTGAGAATGTGTTAGTTAAGGTAGAGGGCCTAAAAGTTTTGGTTGATTTTCTTATGTTGGATGTGGAATTGGAAAGTGAGAAAGAGTAAATTGTGCTTCTTGGTAGGCCTTTCATTGCTACCACTAATACCCTAATTGATGTGAATAAAGGGAAATTAACAATGTCATTTTTGGTTAAAATTGTAGAATTTTCAATGTTTGACAGTGAACCAATATCATATATTGTAGATTATGCATTCATTGGTAGTGTTGATGTTATTGTCAATCTTGAGTATCTGCAGGATTCAATTTGGAGAGAAGAATTAAATGATAGAATGGTGGAAAGCATTCCGCTTAATGACACCTAAATTGAGAATTAATTCGAACATCTAGCTAAATGACGTTAAAGAAGCGCTAGTGGGAGGCAACCAATGTATTTTTCTTAATTTTTGTTAATTTAATTTCTGTTAGTTTGTGTTTCTATTTTCACACTTGATTTGTATGTAGGTTGCGGTTCATTAAATCTCTATTCAGTGGACCTGTCCAAATTTCTGTTCAGTGTGTCTTCTAGGTAAAGGGAGTTTTTCTTTCCTTATTTTTTTATTTTCACACACTGAGGACATTGTATATTTTAAGTATGGGGGAGAGGGTTTTGAAAATTTTGAATTTTGAAAATTTTGGAATTATTGAACTATACTTTACATATTTTAACATCAATTTTAAGATAATGTTGTGGAATTGTGCAATTTTTCTTGAAGTTTGATTTTTGGTGTGAACTTTGACTTGATTAGCTAGGAAGATTTTGGAAAGTAAATGAAGGATATTGGCTGTAGTTATGGGGTTTGAAGTGTTGTGAGATTGTGACTATGTTATGCTTTTAAATTGTTGAAATTTAGCTTTCTATTCCTTTTATTAGTTTAGGTAGGTATTGTTGCTCTAAAAAAAAAGAGAGAAAGAGAAAAGAAAAGAAAAATAGAAAAATTAGGTAATTCCACAATAAAAGTATAATGACAATCTACTCCTCTAATTAGATTGGTTAGTAACTATGAGCATTTATGAGCCCCATGGTTGTCTTTTGCGTCAAACAACAGTTTAGTTATGAGTATGCAAAGCACTCTAAAAGTTTCTATTGAATGTTCCAGATTTAAATTTAGGGAAGAACTGTTATACATCTAAAATAAAAAAATAATAATAATAAAAAAAGAGAAAGAGCAACTATACTTATTCTTAGCTAGCAAAAAGATGATTGCTTAAAATTTATTTGTAATTAATTTTCATGGTCATGGATTCATAGTATGGATTTAGGATTATACATGGATTATCACATACTTAGGTTGATGTTCTTTATTTTCTAACTGAGATTTGACTGGTTGGTTAAGAATTAGTTCATGATAAAATCATTCCAAATAGAAGAAGAGTGCATTTCTGTAATTGAATTTTAGGTTTTGATATTAAATTTTGCTTATCAATATGCTTTGATTTCTTTTTGCTTGAAGGCAAGCAAATGATTAAGTGTGGGGGAGTTGTGTTTATTTTTGTGTTAATTTTAATTAGTTAATTTGTTTTCATTTTAGTTTAATTCAATTGATTTATTGTTTATTTTGCTAGTTTATGTGGTGGTGAGAATGATGCAAATTTTACTTAAATACCATGCAGTTTACAAGAAAAATGGAGGAGATGAACCAAAATAAGAATTAACATAGGCGTTTCAATGAGGCAGCCAAAGACTTTCAAAAGAAGCAAACATGACATGCCCATGTCATTTATAAACATAGGTGTCTCATATATTTGACATGGGCTTGTCATATATTTTGTTATACACACACACACACATGTGGCCCATGAGATAAAGAGAGAGGTGTCATATGTTTTGTTTTATATATATATATATATATATATATATATATATACATGGCCTAAGAGGAAAAAAAAAAAGGAAGGAAGAAATAGGTTGCGCGCTAGTTCTTTTTCTTTTGGTGTTTGTTTTCTCTATATGCCGCAGACAAATAATGAGTTGGTTTAATTGAATTAAAAAATGTAATTGAAGAAAATTGGTGAATGCGAAGGATTCCTTTTGGCTTTTAATTAATTTTCTTCAAAGATTGATATCAAGAATTGGAGATTCATTAACTGAAATAGTATTGTATCCCAACCCTATTTCAATCTTTAATTCAATTCAATTTTATTATTATTCTTAAATTAAACATGATGATGTTGATTGAGATTAATAGATTAATTGAATTGATGATTATTAAATTAATTATGGGCTAAATATCTTTTGTCTAGGGCCATGATGAAATTAATTAATTAAATGTGTTAGGGTAGTTAACATGAATTGATGAAGCTAATTCCAACCGAGGTGGAATCCTTCAATCCTGCTTGAGTTTAAGTGTGAGTTGGTACGACCTGTAAGAAGAAACAAGAGTCAGGTGGGCTAGGCAGGGTGCCTAGCAAAGCCACTCCGACAGTTAACTTAGATGATTAACTCGATTTGGAAGACTAAGGACAATGTTCTGTATTGCCTGTGTATAAGTGCATGTACCTGAGAAGGTTGATTTCTTGAGGTATTTATAGGATACAAGTCCTTACACGAGTTGAGTATGGATTACCTTGACCGATTTGGACTAGGATGGCAACTTGCGTGTTTTCAACTTTCTATTTAGAAACGAACTTCGTTCCATATTAGTTTAGCCTTTACAGCTTTTGGGCTATTAAGTATATTGGATTGGGCCGGGCCCATCTTACTTTATGACCCAGTTTGATATATTTTGTCCCTTTCTCAGTGGCCCTCAAATTTCAGTGAAGTTATCATTTTTGCGAACTTCGGTTAGAACAGTTCGGCTCTTTATTTTAATATTTGGATGATTTGGTTCTCTTTGCCTCAGTATATTGTTTACTTCAGTTCGATGCCCTTGTTTTTGTCCAGAATCTTGAAAGTCTATGGCATATATTTTCACGCCTGCCCAAAGTTCAGTCATTTAATGTTGAAGTACTTTTTTTACACGTGGCGCAATCCAGGCGCTGAAGTCTCAGGGTCATATTCTATCTTTGCTGCCTATTTTGTTTTTGAAATGATTGATCAACGCGTTTTTCTAGAGTTTTATTTCTTTTTTAATCCCTTTCTTCTCTATTCTTTGAAACTTCTTGCATTCTTAAAGTTTCCAAAAATCTCTTCTTCTTCTTTGCTTTCTCAGTTCTCTCCCGCTTTCACTTCTTCTTATTATCTTTCTTTCTTATATTGCAATGGCTCTAAAAAAGTACGAGAATTCTTACCAAAATATAAAAACTGATTTAGAGAATGGTTGGGGGGATGTCTCATCTACTTTGAAGACCACAGATTTAAGTAGGTTTGCTAAGAATCTAGAAGATCAAGAGAAATTCGTGGTAGATCTTCCAAAATCTTTTGATAGGATTTTTGTCAATCCTAGCATCCCCAATACTGCCGAGATGACCAAGGACAATGACCATATAATTTTCTTTTATCATCAGTTTGAGGCTGGTTTGAGCTTTCCTCCATCTCCCTTCCTGGTGGAATGTTTCAATTATTTATGTATCAACCCAATGATGCTTTCACCGAACTCGATTCAAGACCTACATCAATTCGAGGTGATTTGCAAAGCCTTGGGTCTTCGTCCTACTGCAAGGATGTTCTAGTGCTTCTTCAAATTCATTCGTTCTGGTGACAGGCGAGTTTGGTGCACCGGTTCAAAGCTAGGGTGAAACCTTTTTGTGAATAAACCCAATAAAGTGAACAATTGGCATACTAAGTTTGCCACAATAGTGGTTAAAGAATAATTTTGAGGTGGCGAGGGCTTCGGCTTCTGAGGTACTCTCCAAGTTTCTGCTGTTTATGGCCTCCCAGATATCCCAATGAATCTCCTGCCTAAAGAAATTATTACAATGGAGACCCTCATAAAGGACAACTGTTCTTATGATATGGGGACGCTTGACTTTGCTTCTCAGAGGTAAGATTATGCATCTCGTCATTAAGAAGATTAGGGGTGAGTTTTCACCTCTTCTTGTCTTCACCTTTTTTCTTCTTAAATTCACTTTTATTGATTTTTCCTCTTTGTTTTTACAGTCTGGCTTACCAATAAAGACAAATCATACAAGAAAAGTCATGAAAAGTTAAGGGACCTAACCCTTTTTCCTTATAATGAAGCTTCCTTCCTTCCTTCCTATTTTGGTGGAGCGAACTAGCGAGCTTTGATCTGTTAATGCTGATGACTGGGGTGCTGAGTCGTCTTCTAGGGAGAAAAGAAAAGCATCTTCTCCTTAAATTAAACCCGTTCCTAAGAAGAAGAGAAGACTGGTGAATGCGACAACTGCTAGTTCTTCCTAAACTAAGACAACTGTCAAGGTTACTCAAGTCGCCAAGTTAGGGGTTGAGACTTCTTCAGTGATGAGGCCAGTGGATGAGGTGGCTCCAATTACTGACACCACCTTGGCTCTTGCAACCATCCCACCTCAAGATCCACCTATTAATGTTTCTAGTGATGGCAAGGACGGGCTTCCAGTTTCCAAACTTGTCCACAAGTTTGCAGGTGACTCTTCTTCCTCTTCTGAGCAGACTACTTTTGATCCTTTCAGAAACCAGCTTGTTAATAATGCCATTTTTGATGTGATAGTTGAACGAATTCGAGAAAAAGTTTTGCCTCGCCAAATTGTTGACGAGGTCATCCGTTTGGAGACCACCCTTGTTGGCGAACCTTCTATTACTGGCGATTCGAGACCTGATCTAAGTATGTTTTTTGTTCATAGTCTCATTGAACATTCTGTTGTGACGATCTCTTCAATTTAGCAGGTTTTGTTTATTTTTCAATTTATTTTTTCTGTTTGTGTACTATTCTTCTATTTCATTCTAATTTTTTGTTTCCTTTTTTCAAAAATTGAGAGTTCAGATCGAGCAGTTGCGTCGACTCCTACAATCCTTCCTCCTCAAACCAGTTCCATAGAAGATTTTATGGATCAAATGGAACAAACCGACGAATTCATTCCTTCCTCCACAATTCCCATCTCCGACCCCAACCTACTTTTTGAAGCTGTTGCGGATGATGCATTGCCTCCTTCGATAATTGTTAAGGAAGGGGGGAAGATGTGGTGGCTATATGGGACCCCGCAGTGGATGAGATCCCTGAGAATGCAAAAATTGAGATCATTTTAAGACCCGAAGTTGGTGAGGTCGGAATAATGGAGTTTGCGCCTCAAACCGAGCTCGTGCCCTCACCACCCCCGAGGTAGGATTTTGAATGAGGGTACTTATTCCGCTACTGAACCATCAATAAATGAAGTTCCTTCTGTTATAGAGTCTACTTTTCCAGAGCAGTTGTTGGTGGATTCTGATTCAACTCTTGACGAGTTATATTTCTATTCATCTATTCTTGTGCCTTTCTTAATTCTTCCTTCTCGCTTATGATTTTATCTATTCTTCTTTTTATTTTTCAGTTGACGAAGCTTAACAAAAATTTGGAGAAAAGTTGATCGAATTCGCCCGGTACCGATCCGTGGTGCGAAGGTGTTTTTCTTCTAATCAAGACATTATAAATAAACAAAATGCTATGATCTCCTCTCTCCAAATTTCTAGTCAAGAGGTGGCGGGGAAGCTGAAGTCTGAAATCACTTCCTTGCAAGCTGCTTTGGAGTGTGAGGCCTCGCCCGAATGCTCCTCCCCTTGCTTAGGAAAAATAAATGCCTTAAGGAAAGGCGAGCAATTTTTATGAGAGTTAAGGTATGGGTTTCAGTGCTCACGATTGGAAGTGCATATGGCCTCGAAAAATTGATTTGATTTTTGAAAAGGTTTCGGAAGTCGCCACCCTAATTTATTTAAATGGAAAAATTAAGGAAAAACTCAATTTGACTCCAATTTATTAATCTTTGATTAATTTATCCAAGGATAAAGTCACTGGTCCTCGAACCAAGTTGAACTCGGGGACTAGGTTTTTGGTTTTAAAATAATCTCAATTTGACTCGTTGGTTTAATTTGACTTGAAAATTGATTTCATGGATGACAAGTAATTAATGATGATTATAAAATGCATGATCATGGCATATTTATGGAATATATGAGGAAAATAAAAGGCAAGTATTTAAACATCCATAAGTAAAGGAGAGTATTTCCTCTAGCCTTTATGGGTACTAGGGAAATCACAGGATCGCTCATTTACTCCAAAATAATTAAATTAACTAATAATTGCTTTAATTGAAATTTACAAGGAAAGTATAAATTGACATTTACATGAAAAGTAAAAGGGGAAAGGGATTGATTGTGATTTGGATTTGAAACTTGGATTTAGATTCCAAGCTTGCCTACGTACCCCATTGAATTGGGATCAAAACCCACGTAGTTCATTCCACTATGAGGTAGAGGGGTTTAAGGATCGGTCATATTTGATTGGGTTGGTTTGGTTTGGGGTTTGAGTGAGGGTAAGAGACTATACCTTCTTTGTGAGTTTATGTGGTGGGAGAGTAGTTTTGCCGGATCAGAGTTTCGTTTCATAAAACGAGGTTGGATAATAAAAAAAGGATTAAGTTGCTTAATTACCCTATTTTAATTAATTAAAAGGATTAACTAATCAAATTGAGTGAAAACTAATTTAAAGATGATTAATTAATTAATTAAAATTGATTTTTAATTAATTAACTAATTGAGATTACTCAAAATGAGTGAGAGAAATTAATTAAAGGGAGAGAGAAGGGAGCAAGAGGATAACAATCAACAAATGCTCAAGGTGTGTTTTGAAAGGGAATGGAGAGGGGTATTTATAGGAGCAGATGGGGGTGAAAAAGACCAAAAAGTGGAAAAATGGAGGGGTAAAAGGGTAATTTGGTGGAAAAAGAGGACGTCTGCAAGGTCTCTTTACGAAAGTCTACCAGAGCCTCTGGTGGACGTGTTAGTACGGGACTGACACGTCAGCCCCGTACTGACGAGTCTGACACCCGTCAATACGACACTGTCAAGTTCATTAGTTGCGGACGCGCCAAACGACGCGGGGCGTTTGCGAGACTGCCTCGTAGACGCGTGGGCAAGGCTCACGGACGTCCGCAAGCTGCTTTGGGGTTCGAGCCTTTTCGCCCTCCAGTTCATTTTTTTTGAGTTTTTGAGTAAGTTTTTAGAGGTTTCGGGTCAGTTTTTGGGATATTCTGAAGTCTGAAAAATTACCAGTCAGTGGCGGTGGATCCGAAATTAATTATCGGACAGATTGACAGTCAGTTTTGGGAGAAATTCAGTCAGTCTTGGGAAAATACTGTTTGGTACAGATGGTCCGATCAGGATCGAAAAAGCGTCAGTTTGGATAGAAAAATATTCTGGTCAGCTTTGGTGAGTTCAAAAATAATTTTGGAGGTGCTAAAATGAGGGTTCACAACTGCCTCCTCATCAGAACTGTCTATTTGTTAGACAGTTTTGATGAGCATGAAGCCGAAAGTTTTGATGGATCTGGGGTTGGAAAATGATTCCGGATGCATTGAAGCTATTCTGGTAATTTTTGGAGTCTGATCTGGTAGGTTTTGGGAGACTGGTGAATTTTCAGGTTCATTAATTTTCTAGTCTTTTAGCGTAAGGAACGCAACCTTGGTCAGAAAGTAGGCAAATTTGGTGTCCATTGGTAGAGAAAAATCATACGAACACGTAGGGACTATTGGATATGAATTCTGAGTTAAAATGCCCCTAAAAATGCATTTTTACTTAATTGGGTAATTATAGGACACGTTTTTCCGTACAAGCAACTCTATAAATAAAGCCCTTGGTAGCTCATTTTTTTCCCACTCTAACCCTCACTTCTTCAGCTCCCTAAGTAAGTTTCTCTCAACCTTCAATTTTTGTTTTTTTTTTTTAATGATGATAACTGACGACTCGTTCTTACCAGTCTGCTTTGTTGCGCTTTTCAGATTCAGCATTTTGCACAGATGGCTTCGAGATCCAGATATGGAGCTTCCTCTTCTCGCCACACTATTACCTCCTCGGTGAGCGGTCCGCAGGGGCGCTTTTATGAGCCGCCCAGAGACAATCCGGATCCATTGCTCCTCCTGCGAGAGCCTGATATGCACGTCTCATATGAGGAGCATTTGGCGGTCAGTATTCCTTTTTTTTTTTTGAGCTTTCCTTTTTAGAAATTTTGATTCCTATCTGCATGTATATACACTAGTTGAATATAGACCATGACGGTGAAGAATAGGGGTGGACAGTGCCACTTAGCGGAGGTAATCAGGTGTGTCACCCCGGAGAGTGGTGTCCGGACGTTGCTGGAGCCTACTGGTTTCGTTGACTTCTTGGCGGTGAAGACGCCTGATCATGCCAACATGATTTTGATCAAGGCCTTGGCTGAGAGGTGGTGGGATACCACCAATACCTTTCACTTCACTTATGGGGAGCTAACTTGTACTCCACTTGATTTGTACATGATCTCGGGGATCTGTTTTGGGGTTCGGTCCCTAGATATGTGCAATGACTGGAGGGTGACTTTCTTCCCTAAAGAGATGCAAAACCTGATTGGCTTCAATCCTCCTAGGGATAGCATCTACGTCAGAAGCACCTTTCTGCATGACAAGCTAGACTGGTTGGCTACAAGCAACCTTGCTTCTAACGAGGCTGTTGCTCGGTTATGTTTGTTGATCATTATGGGTTGTACTTTTACCCATAATATGAGGGACACAGTGGACTTGAATGTCCTACCCAGCTTAACTCACAGGGATGCATGGGACCAGTATGATTGGGGAGGTGTGATTCTGAGCACGATGTACCGTAAGATGATAGATCTGTCTCGAGGGTGCATCTTATCTGTTGGTGGGACAGCTCTTATCTGGGAGGTATATATTTCAATCATGCTTCTTTGCTTTGTTATATGGATTTTATTTCTATTGTTCTGACAGCTCTGTGTCACAACTCTAGGCCTACGAGTACTTCCCCTTTATTACCCCTGGGCTGATCAGGCAGCGGATACCAGATTTTTCGGCTGGAGTGAGATGGGAGGAGTTGAACTGGGGTATCCCTTGCAGGCATACCCTGTTGACTATTCGGGCTTTCTTCTACCAGCTGACTGACCAGTAGGTATTTTTCTTGTCTTTTACCTCTTTCCTGTTGTCCTGCTCTGATCTGCTTGCCAATTTTTTTTATGATAGATTGCCAGACCTTTCGGAAAGAGGATGTTATATGCTCCCCATGCGACTTTTGCGAAGGCCCTTTCTCGCAAACGGGAGTTATTGCGGTCTCCCTACTTTTGGCTGTACTATTTGGGCGAGAGAGTCCATTTTGAGGTTATGGGATCCTGGTGTGTGCCCAGCCCTCCGCTAGTTGATATGAGTTATGAGACTGATATCCAGGCTTCCCAAGAGCTTTTCAATGGAAGGGAGGCGTACCTATATCAACGCCCTAACCTGAACTACTTGGAGTTCTGTGATAGATTCCTGATGGGGGAGATTGCATGGCAGGGATGATATTCTACTGCCTCTGCCATCCCGAGGGAGCCCATTCCTCTGGCAGCTCTTGAGTAGATTGGATATCATGGTGCAGATGGTATCATGAGGACATGGCAACTTCCTGATACTGTTTGCCCGGGCGAGTGGATGATCCCTGATGATATTACCCAGGTACCTTTCTGTTCCTCCCACCTTTGGAAATGATCTTTAGGTAGGATTTTCATTATATCTCTTTTGTGTTTAGAAAGGATCTGAAACATCTGACATTATCCTTCACGCAGGTTCCTGGAGACTACGCTCGGCGCAATTACCGCGTCTCCCGCAGGATGGAGGTAGCCATTGCCAGACTTCTCATACGTCTTAACATTTCAGAGTCGTAGGGGGTAGGCGATGAGGATGCTCCTCAGAGGAGGAGGAGAGGAGGCCAGTTCTGATTGATAGCTGGCGCTGATTTGGTGCCGACCTTGACTTGCTTTCGCTGCTGTTTTTATTTGTTTCTTTTTTTTACTCCCCTGATGGGAGATAATACTTATTTGGATGACTGTATCTTTGATGCCTTTGGCGAGCGGTAGCACTATATGGATGATTGTATCTGCATGCTCCTTGCAGGCGGTAACACTGTGTCTGTTATTTTCTTCTTTTCTTTTTTTCTTGCTCCCCCGGCAGGAGACAGTACTTCCACGGGTGACTGTACTACTATGATTATTCACTGATGTATGCACTTTTATTTCATGTTGTGTTTCGATGATGCCGATGATGTATGCTTATGTATGCATGACTTATTATGCGACTCTTTTAATGCTTTGCTCTACCGTGTATGTTTATGCGTCATGAATGCCTATTCCGCAAAATCATAAAAAGAATTATATACCATGTATGTAATTTTTGTGCAAAGAATGCATGACCTAAGACTTGACTTTCGTTGAATTATGGCTCCGATTTATTGCTTTTGTTTGTCTCCAGTCTTGAAAAACTCTAAAAAAAGTCCTATTTTTTTTGAGTTTTATGTCCTAAAGAGGGAAGAAAACAATATGAATCCGTACTGTGGGGCCCTGCTGGTGCTGTGGGAGACCAGAAAGTTGAAAAGGGCAGGAAAAGCTGAGCGTCTACCAGCAGGGTTAGCGGATCCGCTAATACATCTGGAGGTAGAGACGTTTTCTGGTAGCTTTTCTCTCTCTTCTTGATGTGATGGCCATTTGCCTATAAATAGGCTCCCATCCCGAGGCAGAACCCACCATTTCTTGATTTTTATGCCAAAATTCTGCCCGTTTCTCGAATTTTTCTTCAATTTTCATTCTTCAATTATTTC
>CATKHJ010139607.1:0-10691 GCA_949750685.1 Vernicia montana | reverse complement strand
CATATACTTGTTGAATTTAATTATAAATTCAACACTCAAATTCTCATGGAATTTAATCACAAATTTAATGACTCACTTCTCATGCAATCACATTCAATTCATATTTCAAATCATCAAGCATTCAATTTAATCCATACTTATATTCATATTCACTAAAATCTTTATTCGACGGTTCCAGCAAAATAATCATTTTGCCCTTTTTATGGTATATATTACCATACTCATTAACCGATACATATATTCATTCATATTCCATTTAATGGAAATCGTATCAATGTAAGAACACATGAACGTCATAGTCAATACAAAATATATTTAAAATTTAGTTAAGCATGATTAACTATTTTGAGGATCACGTTTGGCTCTATCGATCCACTTACCATTCGATTTTCCATTTCTTAGTCGTTGTGACTTTTATAAATGGATTACATAGGTATGGGGTATCACAGTTCGATACGAGCAGGAGTGGCAGTGGCATTGGTCATTTCTTTGACCTGGTTGAGGATGGATTGGTGTTAGGTGTTAAGGGCATTAGTGAAGTTGGCAGACTAGATACTGAGAGCATTGGCGAATGAATTAGCTTGGGTTTTGAGTTCGGTGGTGAATGCAGTTTGGAAAGTTTCCTCTTGTTTCTTGAGGAGGCTAGCAAAAAGGTATTCATAGCATTCTGATTAAAAGTGTTGGCCATTAGTACCTTCACAAGAAAAGAAAAATAAAAGGTAAGAATTTACACTGAAGAAAGGATAAATGGATGTAACGGTATATCGGGAAAAGGATTCCATTTACTGAGTTTTTTTGTTAAGTGTTTTTTAGGTGACGGACCACCGGTTTTGGTTTACAAGGTGAGAAGACTCTATTCTCGAGTTTCTTATACATGTATGTATGTTAATGTCATGATGCATGTCCAAAAGAGTTTCATAGATTATGCAAAAGGTTTTGATTATTATGGTACATAGAACCTAAAGTCCAAGGCTAAGGCAACTATATGCACAAAGGTGAAGGGTGGCTTAGTTTAAAGGTCCCTGTCCCACTAGAGCATCAATATACCTAACCATATATGAGTCAAAGAGTCTCGCGTGGGTCCAACAGTATGGATTTATCATTACACCACCGAAATGATCGGGGATTCATCACGGGGTGAAATATTTTCGCTATCTCCTAACATACTCAAAGAGAGTTGTCAAGCCAATGCTATTCACCATCCAAAAATTTTCCTAAATCTAGGATTAGGCAATGAACCTTTATTATGCAAAATGATGTTTGAAAGTCAAATTAAATTTAAATGCCAAATGGAGATTATTTTGAAAAAAATCCTAACCAAATAGTAATCATCTTATTTTTGCATTCCTTTTATTTGAAAAAGGGTGGCAACTAGTCCTCAATGGAGTCACCAACTATGAGGCCTCGCTTGAACTCCCCTCCCCTCACTCGAGAAAAATGCCTTAAAGAAAGGTGAGTGATTTTTAAGGGAGTTTAGGTACGAGTTTCGGTGCTCACGATTGGAACGGCTATCATTCGAAAAATTGGTTTGATTTTTGAAAAGGATTCAGGAGTCGCCAACCTAATTTATTTAAAATGAAAAATTAAGGAAAAACCCAAATTGACACCAATTCATTAATTCTTGATTAATTTACCCAAGGATAAAGTCACTAGCCTTCGAACCAAGTTGAGCTCAGGGACTAGGTTTTTGGTTTTAAATAATTTTGATTTGGCTCTTAAGTTCGATTTGACTTTAAAAATTGATTTCATGAATGACGAATGTTAATTGCAATTTAAAATGCATGAGCATGGCATAATTATAAATGCATGGAAAAAGTAAAGAGCAAGTAATTGAAAAAACATTTACAAGTTAAGGAGAGTGTTCTCTCTAGTCCTTATGTATTTTAGGAGAACCACAAAAGCGCTCCTTAATAATAATTAACTAATTGCAATATTTAAAATTTACAAAAGAGCACAAACTAAAATAAAAGGGGAAAGGGATTAATTGGAATTTGGATTTCAGACTTGGATTTAGATTCCAAGCATGCCTACGTACCCCATTGAATGGAGATCAAAACCCATGTAGTTCATTCCACGGTGAGATGGACGGTTTAGGGATTGATCAGTTTGATTTGATTTGGAGTTTGAGTGAGAGTAAGGGATTATACTTTCTTCTTAGGAATATGTGATGGGTGGATGATTTTACCGGATCGGAGTTCCGTTTCGAAGAGGTGGATTGGATAAATTAACCTTAAGGGAGATTAATTGAAAAGGATTGATTACCCAATTCTTAATTAATTAAAATGATTAATTAACCAAATTGAGTGGAAACTAAATTAAAATTAATTAATTAAAATCAAAGAGAGTTTAATTAATTGGGGAGAGAGAGAGAGGGGGGGTAGTAGAAAATTTAATACTAACTCTTTGTGTGTTTTGAAATGAGAAATGGATAGGGTATTTATAGGAAATGAAAGTGGGGTGAAAAGACCAAAAGGGGCTGAAAAAGTAGGCTGGAAAAGGGGCAAAACTGAAATTTTCGTGCACAGAGGACCATCTGCCAGGACTAGCTATGGATTTGCATCAGAATTTGGCGGACGGCCACCAAACAGGCTTGCGAATTTGCTGGCCAATCCAACGACCGCTGACATGACTGACATGCGTCAGTACGAAGCGTGTCAGGTGCGTCAGTACGGACGCGCCGGATTGGGCACGATGGCCGTAGGACGTCTGGCACATCTACGATCGACGATTGAGGTGGCCTCGAGGTTTCCTCGTCGACATCCGCATGGCAGCCCGACTATCGGGTCTTTCTGCCACCAGGTATATTGCCCTAACAAAACTCAGAAACGAGACTTACTATTGTACCTCCGCTCAACAGTTTACTCTCAGAAGAATCCTAAATTCTATTGTTTATCTTCTTTAATGGATGCAGACAATGTTCACTATATAAACACACAACACCCCCCCCCCCCCCCCCCACCCCCCAAGGCTCTGATACCATATACCGTAAGATCAAATGGTAAAAATAGTGATGAATGCAATATGAAAGATTAAATAAATAGTTTATAATAAACAATAATTTCGCAGTTTCTAATGTGCAAGGATCCTTATCAGCAAAAAGGCAATGCACAGAGCATACTTCTGCTACTTAACAATATTAAAATATATAAAGTAAAATGTTTGAAATTATAATTTACAAAATTATAATTCTGTAAATTATAGAGATACAAAGTATGGATTCTTTTTTAATAGAGGGTTTTTTGAGCATGCAGATTACAAGGAAATGAAATGCTCAGCACATGAGCTTCCTAGTCTTTATTTTTCTCCAAAAAATTGAACTCTCTTTCCCCTGAATGCAGCTACCATTTTATATAATAGGCTAGGTGGCAGTTTTGAAATTCTTTAACTTCTTTCCCTTGATTGACGAGCCAACTGGAAGAATCATTATTAGTTCACATGCTAGGATTGTAGTACTTTTTAGACTTTTCATACTTCACATGTAGGAAATGTGGATTAGCCTAGCTTACTCCACTTGCACTGTTCAAAAAATCATCCACCCTACTGATTAGGGAATTGACTTAATCTCAAACCTTTCCCAATAGACCTTCATACCAGAATAAACCATTGTCAGTATTTCAACTATTGGGACTATCAACAGGTATGGTTTAATTCCTTTTGCATTCAAAATGAGGGAAATAGTCACTCATAGCTATTTTACTTCGATAAAAATTTTCAAACTTTCAAATTACCATATTGGTTCATTCAATGGTGGAACTACTATGGGAACATTCTTGAAACCTTAATCCCTGATGTTCAACCCTGCTATGAACTTTTCAAAAATAATTTCAAACCAACACTAATAGAAAGGAGATTCCATCCCTTTCTCATCTTTTGTTCAAAATTTTTCCTCTCTTAGGTATGTATTTGGTACTTCCATCACAATCATTCTCAGGATGGACAATGTATCCTTATCAGAAGATTTAAAGTCAAATGGTGGGATGCTTTCAACAACAAATTTTCAAAATCACAGTTCAAAACTGGCTAATTAAGAATAACTTCTTTCAATGCCCAAAAGAAACTACAACTTTTTTGGCACATAAGTCATTTGTTCTTCCAAAATTGGCAGCAGCAAAATCAGAGGATTATTTCTACCAGATTATTCAGCAAATCCTGGAAAATAAATCAGCTTCTTCAAAACCAAGTTCTTCAAAAGCAGCCTCTTCATCCAGTTCAAACTCTTCTTCTGAACCTATTATAGATTTGGGAGATGACAATGAAGATGACTGTTTTGGTATTCTACCGCCAATCAGAAGGTAGAAATTCAAATTTCAAAATTTGTATAAGAATATGTATAAAAGTATGTATAAGGCTTGGTCTTGTGCATCTTTCTATATCAACAAGAATAGTGAAAGAGAAAGAGAAACTCCTATATTAGTGATCAATTATAAACCTTTAAACAAGACCTTAAAGTGGATTAGGTATCCCATTCCAAACAAAAAGGATTTACTTCAAAAGCTTCATTATGCATTCATCTTTTCAAAATTTGATATGAAGTCAGGATTTTGGCAAATTCAAATTCATCCAAAAGCTCATTATAAAACTGCTTTTACAGTGCCTTTTGGCCAATATGAGTGGAATTTCATGCCTTTTGGTTTGAAAAATGCTCCCTCAGAATTTCAAAGAATTATGAATGACATTTTCAATCCTTATTCAAAATTCTGCATTGTCTACATTAATAAGGTCAATTTTTTAAAATGTTTGAATTTGGCTGAACCGGCGATTTCCAGAACGGCTTGGTAAAAAAACTGGGAGTTGGATTTGTCCCAAGGTTTAAAGTACTATCCTTTAGGAAAGATTTTTGAAATTGCTTTGGAGGGTTTCTCATGATAAAATCCTTCCTCCATAGTCAAAATAATTTGAAAAAGATATTTTTCAAGATATTCATTTGTTTTCAAAAATTATTTATTCTATGATAAAATAATTTGAGAAACATTTGGTTTTGAAAGATTTTAAGATGGGTTTTAAGGGGGAAATTCCATCTCTAATTTTGAAATGGTAACATAAACTTTACCTTTGTCCTCTTTCAAGGAAGATGTGGCTGGTGAATTCTTTGAAGTGGAGGCTTGGGAAGCCTGTGATATGTTTTGAATGGCCAGAAGGAATTCTAGTGAATGGGTTAGTTGTTCAACCCAGGTTTGAATTTGGGTCTGTTTATGTAGGGATTGAGCCTCTTTTTCCCCTTCTTCTAAAACCATATCCATCCAGGATTTTACTGGTTGGGTTGTTAAAGGTTTGATCCTTTTTTTTTTTTGTAGAACCACATCTCTTTCAAACTCCTTTAACTCTGAATTTTTAGAGTTCAAAAGGATAATCAATAGTGAAGAAATCACTATTGAAAATTTTTCAAAAAATATTGATCATTGGGAAATACTCAAAGTTCAAAAGAAACAAATCTATGAATCTTCAAAATTTTCTTTTCTCATAACTGATTTTACAATCAAAATTGAAGAAAGGAACATTCAAATTTCAAAACCTTTTGAAGAAATCCATCTTCTTTCTCCAAAATCCCTTCAGAAACATAAGGAGAAATCCTTTAGATACATCCATATAAGACTTGTACATGTAGGAATCAAACCTCTTGCCAGAGAAGGCCTATATACTTCAATCTTAGCAGTTCTTAGAGATGCTAGATTTATTAGCTTTCAGGATTCTCTGTTAGGAACCATAGAGTCTAGCCTAAGCAAAGGTCCATCTAAAGTAGAATACCTTGGCTGTATATGAGTGGTTTGAACATATTATTTTGTGTTGGTGTATGGGGCATAAATGACAAAGGGAAGTTTTGAAAATCTTCCTATGTCAATGGTTGAAGATGTAGAGGCATCATCAAAAAATCGTGAACTAGTTGATTTTTCTGTCAAAGGTAAGTTTGACTCTACCATCTGAGAACTAGGTTATATTTCTTAGGTTTGTGTTTGGTTCTGGTTGTTTTGGAGATTGAGGTTAGGTAGCTCCTTCTAGAATCCATTCTTCAGGTAAGGTGATATCTTTCCACTGAATGGTTCTTGGAATAGTAGTGTTTGATTTTGAAAGATCTGTTTGAAGTAAAAGGGTTTCTCCTTTTAGGGAATGTTGAATGTATTTTGAAGCAAGAGTAGACATCATTACTTTATAATGAATTTTGAAAATTAATGCAATTGGAATAGATCCATCAAGCATTTTATAATTATGAGTTTACCCAAAATATTGAAGCAAAGATTAATGCTTTAGAAAAACCTTTTCAAATAAATAAAAAACTTCTTCATGAAGATTTTTATTCAAAAGAAAATGAATCAAAGAAATTTTGGTTTTTTTAAAACTTTTTGGATTCCAGGAGTGAAATCCAAGAAAAATATTATAATTTTTGTACTAAATACAAAGTTCAAATCAGATTTTTTGATTGGTTTCAAATTCATCCAAGTCAAAATAACATTGCATATCCTTTCAAAAATTTAGAGTATTCAAAGAAGTTTGTCAACCTTTTTACCATTAGAAATAAGCTTCCTGAATGGAAGGTAGATAGTCAAACCATTTAATCTGAACATCCTCCTCCTAGGAAAATTTTCTTTCCTTATGGTGATAGCGAAATAAAAGCTTCACCTTACAAAAAAAATCAAGATGATTATTCTAGGAATATCAAAAACATTGTCTAATAGAATAACTTTTTAAATGACAACCTTCAAACCATAGGAAAACAACTTACTGGGATAGAAAGTCATATCCAAAAGTCAGTTGTTTCTCAAATATCTGTTTCCAAACCAATAGAGTCTACCAAAATAGTAGACAAAAAACTCAAAAACCCAATTTTCAAACCTTACCAAGTATCCAAATCCAGTCAACAATAGTTTCAAACAAACAAACTTGAGTTTGTCCAAGTCATTAGAGACCAACTGAGTAGAATAGGTCAAACCTCTACCTCAGAGTCTTCTGGCCAAATAGCACCTGAAACTCTACAAACACAATCAAGGAATATCAGTGTTATAGACCAAACCCAAGAAACTTCTGATGAAGAAGCATTCAAACAAGAGAAAATTCCTCAAGTCAATAGATTGACATGGCAAAACTAAATGCTAAACAAAGGTCCTATAAGCTTTAGTTGTTATCTAAACATAACAGTCTCTTTGAATGATAAAAATATTTTAAAGAGCATTCTTCTTTAAATAAAAACTCATAATTATAAAATACTTGACAAATATATTCCAATTGCATTAATTTTCAAAATTCATGTTGACCTAAGTGGAGTTTCAAATTTAGTCAATCTCTATTTTGATCTTGACAATAAAATTGAATTGATCTAACATTTCAACTAAGTGTATTTTTACAGATTAGATGCATTAAACAAGCTTGAGTTTGAAGGAAATTGAGAAATCTCTAAATGTTCTGCCTGACGCGTAATTCGCGCCTGCATCAAGTTAGTCGCGCCCGCTAAATGAGTTTCGCGACCGCACCATATATGTCGCGATCGCAACTCAACCATTTGCCTAAAATGCACATTTTACACAGAGAGGTTCGCAGTCAGTGTTGCGATCGCGACTCTGATCGCAAGAAGGAAGTCGCGGCCATGACACTGATGT
This sequence comes from Vernicia montana, assembly GCA_949750685.1. Classification (NCBI taxonomy): domain Eukaryota; kingdom Viridiplantae; phylum Streptophyta; class Magnoliopsida; order Malpighiales; family Euphorbiaceae; genus Vernicia; species Vernicia montana. The sequence goes on along the minus strand of CATKHJ010139607.1, from coordinate 3,102 downwards.
TGTGAAAGCTATATTCATAAGGCTGAGATGAATTGCAATGGTAACATCAGTAACAAACGGGATTGTACCACGTGGCACTAATCATTGGAGACATATGAACATCGCGCCCGCTAAAACCATGTAGCGACCGCAATATATCAATTACAATGAGCATTTAATGCGGATTTTGTAGATGTTGAAGAGAGATTTGCTTCATACTTTTTATAACAGCTCTTTTATGGAGGGAAACTATAAATACACCCCATTAAGAGCCTTCAAGACATCCATCAACCTCTCTAGCAATAAAACTCTTGCAAATTTAATTCTCAAACTTTCAATTTTCATTTAACACCTTGTGTGTTTGTGTAAGAGCATTCATTGCTCAAAAGGTTTTAGTGTTAGCCATTAAACACTTGTTGGGTTAGGGAGTGATCCTTTCTAAAACTCTTGATTAGGTTTGAGTGTTAGCCTTAGTGAAAACACTTGTGAGGTTTCTAACGTGAGCCTTGAAAACACTTGTAAAAGTTTGGTGTGAGCTTAAACACTAAGTTGGGAGTGAACTTGTTAAAACTCCATAGATAGTGAAATACCTAATTGTTGATTGGGGAGTGGATGTAGGATTGGTTATAATCCAAACCACTATAAATTCTTGTGTTTTTCTATCCTTCTTACTCTTTCTCAATTAAATTTTTTAATTGTCCACCAATTCAACCCCCTTTCTTGGTTCATCTTAGGATATAAGTGGTATTAGAGCATTTGTCTCATTTTTTACAAGCTTAAGTGTGTAAGAAAAGATCAAAATGGCCAACAAATGGATCAATCACCTCAAGCCTCACTTTGATGGCACTGATTATGCTTATTGGATGTATAGAATGGAAGTCTATCTCGATAGTGACATTGTGGATCTATGGGATATTGTGCTTGAAGAATGGAAACCTCCATCAAAGGTAGTTGAAGGTGTTGAAGAGTTGATTCCAAAAAAGGAATGGGTGGATGCTCAAAGAAGAGCCAATGGAAAGAATAAAAGAGCAATGACAATTCTTCTTAGTGCTCTCTCTAAAGAAGAATGTGGGAGATTTCAACAATGTACAAGTGCTTTTAGCATTTAGAACACATTGGAGAACTACCATGAGGGCTCCAAGTAAGTAAAATCAAAGAAAATCCAAATGCTTGTTCATGAATATGAACTCTTCAAGATGAAGCCAAGTGAGAACGTAACCGATATGACAAATCGTCTACTTGGCATTGTCACTAGCTTGAGGAAGTTTGGAAAGAGTTACTCTTTGGAAGACATCAACAATAAGATTCTTAGAGCACTTCCAAAGAAGAACTTTGAATCCAAAGTTTCATCAATTAAAGAAGCTCATGATCTTGAGAGGCTTCCAACGGATGTTCTTATTGGAAAGCTTCTCAGTCATGAGATGAATTTGGAAAAGGAAGAAGTTCAAGTTGAGAAGAAAAAGGCTATTGCTCTCAAATGCTCCAAAGATCATGATGAAGAAATTCAAAGTGACTTGGATGAGAGTGAAGAAGAACATGATGAATTGGCAATGCTTTCAAGAAGAGTGAAGGAGATCATTAAAACCAAAAAAGAAGAGATCCTTTACAAAATCTCCTTCCAACTCTACCTCAAATGCCAATTCTAACAGGGAAAAGAAAAGTGAAATGACTTGCTATGAATGTGAAAAGTAAGGTCACATCACACCGGAGTGTCCCAAACTCAAGAAGAAAAAGAAGTGGGACAAGGAGAAAAAGAAGAATTTCAAGGCTACATGGGATGAGGACTCTTCCAATGATGAAGAAGAGGAAGAGGTTGCTAATCTATGCTTCATGGCCTTGGATGACTCTCCTAATGAGGTATGCTCTACATCTCTTTCTTGTGATGATTTAAATGATGGCAGTAATGATGATGTAGATAATGATGAAATCTTAGAAGTCATGGTTTTAAAATGTGAAAAATATTTTTCAAAATTAAGTTTTACAAAGAAAAGTATTCAAAACTTGAGGAAGACTTTAAAAGTTTAGGAAAACTTGTTTTAAGTTTAAAAACATCTAATGCAACTCTTAAAAGTTCTTTGGATGAAGTAACTTCTAAAACCTCCTCTCTTGAATCCTTATAAAAGGAAAACAATTCTCTAAAATTGGAAGTTGAGGAATTGAGAACTTTTATTTCAAAATTCCATAAAGGGAAGGAAGCTTTATATACACTTATTTCATCTCAAAGATCACCCCTAGTAAAATATGGTCTTGGCTTCAATAATTCATCTACTTGTACATCCTCATCTTCCTTATTTGTTAAAGCTTCTACACCTTAAACTTCTAGCATAGAGGTCGTTCATAAAGAGGCAAATGCACACATAAAACCTTTAAATCCTAAAAGGATTAGGCTCACATGACTCAAGAGCAAAGCCTCAAAGAGTCAATCATGCATTTAAATATAATAAGAAGTATGATAAAAAAACACCCACAATCACAATGTCAATCATGTTCTTGTGTGCATCACAAAATGTTGCAAATGTGCCAAAATCTCATAACAAAATAGCAAAGAATAAAAGACTTACAAGTCAAAGCTATCATGTCATTATTGTATGAAGAAAGACCACATTAATATATTTTGTTACATTAGGAAGGCTTAATTAAAGCTTGAGGAACCTTCCAATGACCCAAATATGTTTGGGTACCTAAGATAAGATAAATTGACATTTCTTGTAGGTGTGTCTTAAATCCACAATAAGTGAAACTGAATGGCATGTACATAGTGGATGCTCAAGGCATATGACCAGTGATGCAAGCCTCTTTATCTCTTTGAAGAAAAAGCTTGGAGGTAATGTCACATTTGGAAACAATGCCAAGGGTAAGGTAATTGGCATTGGATCTATTGGTAAGGAAGGTTGTTCCCTCATAGAGGATGTATATTTAGTTGATGGCTTAAAGCATAATCTATTAAGTGTAAGTCAATTATGTGACAAAGGCAATAGAGTCATCTTTGACTCCAAAGAATGTCTAGTCACTACCTTGGTAGATGACAAAGTGATATTCAAATGAGAAAGATATGGCAATACCTACATAATTAACTTATACAATTTAGCTAACCACAATTTCAAGTGTCTTATGTCTATTAGC
>CATKHJ010139582.1:0-12509 GCA_949750685.1 Vernicia montana | reverse complement strand
CTTGTTTGAAACAGGCACATCATATTTACCGTTGATATTGGTCATTTCACACACACACTTGAGTATGATTGTTGTAGGATGAATTAACTTTTGAATAAATATGGATTTGATTTAATGCTTGTTTGATTTCAAAACTGTGATTACTTATTGTTTTTTGAGATAAACAACTGAAAGTTTAGATCTTTTCAGGTGTTTGTGGGTATTACCTCTGGAAGCCCTCATGAGACTACAACTCGTCCTCTATGGGATCACCTAGGGGTTTAAAGGCTTGTTGCATATGCTAAATGCAATCGTGATTTCCTACGAAAGTGGACTAGTTTAGATTTTGTATTTTCTTTTAGTTTTGCTTGAGGACAAGCAAAATCTTAAGTTTAGGGGTGTGATAACTCTATTTTCTTAAAGTTATTTTACATGTTTAAACTCGAATTTTGGTTCAGTTCTTGAGAATTTAATAATATTATTACTTATTTTGAAGAATAAATAATTCTAACAATTTATAAATAAATTATAAAATATTTTTAGTATTTTATTTTATTTTGCATATCAAAATGACATTAATGATGCAGGTGATGATGTCATGATATTAATGATGCAGACAATGATGTCATAATTTAATGATGCAAACAATGATGTTATGATATTAATGATGCAAGCAATGATGTCATGATATTAATGATGCAAGTAATGATGTCATAATAATAATGATGTAAGCAATGATGCAAGATGGTAGAAAAAGAAGATGGAAATTTCCTATAAATAGGTATTACCACCCCTCCTTCAAATCATCAATTCAATCCTTCATCATTCAATCAATTAGATAGATTTATATTTTCTTAGTTTTATTTCCTTTTATTTTCATTTTATTCAAGAAGAGAAGTTTTGGAGCTCATCTACACCAAATATTGTATCCCTAAAAGAGTTCCTTCTAAACTTTTATTCTTCAATTCAATAATAAGTTATTATTATGTTTTCTATTAGATTAATTGTTAATTTAATTGTTTCTTTTCTTCTTAATTATGAGTAGCTAAATTTCTTATCTAGGATTTAGATGTAATCTCTTGATTTTCTTATGACTATCTTTGTTTGATTTATTTGGTTTTAATTATTGGAATTAATCTTTTATCTTAGAACTTAATGCTTGTGAATAATTGAACACTATTTACATGTTTAAAGATATTATGTGAAGTAGCGAGAGTGGAAGCATAATATTAGTTCAATGAGATATTAGACCTATGAAATGTGTTACTTAGAGATAAGAACACTCCTTTGTGATTAATTAAAGAATTTCCATAAAACTTAATGGGTTTGTATTAATTGTTTGTGATCACGAGAGTAGACATAAGGTTAACATAAATACTTGTGTTGTGTCTTGAGAGAGAACATCATATATTTTAGGGAAATCTAATCATTAATTCCAATGAAATTAAACCAATATAGAGAACATATAAAAGTCATGGGTAATCAATAGATGAAATCTAAATCCTAAATCTCTATCATATATTTGAATTTGTTTTTTAATTTTCTTACATCTATTTTAATTTTTTTTTCTTCACAACTTAATTAATTTTCTAAATAATAGAGTAATCATACTTTTTGGTAATTGTCAACACCTTCCCTGTGGGATCGATACTCTATTCACACACTATTACTTGCTCACGATCTGTACACTTGCAGATTTATCACAACAACATAAAATGCAGCTTCATTGTTGCTTCTAACAAACCCCAAGCTTACTAAATGTTCATCAATTCTATTGTACCATGCTCTTAGGGCCTGCTTCAATCTATATAAAGCCTTTTCAATAGATAGACCTTATCTTCATTGCCACTAACAACAAAACCTTCTGGTTTTCAACATGGATCTCCTTCTTAAGGAACCCATTTAGGAAGGTTGATTTCACATCAAGTTGGTGTACTTCCCATTCTTGGTGAGCTGTAAGTGACAAAAGCAATCTAATAGTATCAAATCTTGCAATTGGTGCAAATGTATCTAAGAAATCAATTCCAAGTTTATGAGAATACCCTTTCACAACAAGTCTTGCCTTATATTTGTTGATTGAACCATCAAAATTTAATTTAACTTTGAAAACGCATTTAACCCCAATAAATTTCTTATTCTCAGTTCTGGGAACTAACTGCCATGTTTCATTTTTTTGTATCATGTTCAACTCCTCCTCCATGGCTGATTTCCACTCTTTTAGTTTGAAAGCTTCATTGAAGCTTTTAGGCTCCAATGTAGCAACATTGCATATATTATAGATGTCCTCTAGGGTTTTTGTTCCTCTAATAACAAAATCCTCATCTGAATCATCATTGCTAGTGACAACATCTTGTTCTTGGGGTATGAATTCCTTTGTTGGAATATGATTAGAGTTAATAACAATGGCTCTTTCCCAATCCCAGGTTGCATACTCATCAAACTTGACATTTCTAGCAACAACAATCTTCTGTGACTTCAAATTAAATACTTGATAAGCCTTTGAGTTGCTGTTTTAACCCATAAACACTCTTATCTTTGCTCTATGATCCAACTTATCCCTTTTAACTTCTGGAACATGCACATAACAGAAACTTCCAAACACCTTGAGATGAGATACAATGGGCTTGACCCCAAACCATGCTTCAAATGGGGTTTTCCTTTCAACTGCCTTAGTGGGAAGTCTATTCATTAAATACATAGAGGTCTTGACTGCTTTTGCCCAAAAATTCCTTGGCACCTTCTTCTCAAACAAAAGACACCTGGCCATATTCATAATTGACCTATTTTTCCTCTCACTTACTACATTTTACTGTGGAGTATAAGTGACAATCAATTGATGGAGGATTCTAGCTTGCTGCAAGAAAGACTCAAACTGCTGGGATGTATATTCAATGCCATTGTCTCATATGAGAACTGTGATTAGATTAGTACTTTGATTCTCTACAGAAGCTTTAAACTTTTCAAAACTCTTAGAGATTTATATTTTTTTGTTGACTCATCAACATGATGTTTGATCTGAATGAGAGTTGGATTTTTTGGCAGGGGAGGAGGATCTCCTCTCTCTAATTCAACTACTTCCCAAAGGCCAAATGCTATTAGATAGGCTTTCATTTTGACAGCCCAAACAAGGTAATTTTCTCCATTGAAAATTGGAGGTGAGGTGGTAGCAAGACTGCTGGAAGCCATGAACAGAAATATTTGGTATTTTGGTGAGGTTTCCTTTCTTGTTTTCTCTTAGTCCCTCAAAGATCAAAATGGTGTTTTGATACCACTTGTTAGCCTTTATTAGGCTAAAATAAGTACAAAAGAAAGTGTTTTTGGAGAAGTTATTAAGCTTTTGATTTCATTAGATATATATAGGTAGGTTTTACAAAACAGAAGGTACAAATCAACAACAACTCCCTAGAATTCAAGAAGTTTGTTTCTTATGATTTGAGCTTAGATTAAGCTCTTTCATACATTGAGTGTAATGGTTCGGCTCTAAACTGACTCCAAGTAATTTGTTTTATAGCTCAACTCCGGTCTAAAACGACTAACCCAAGTTATATAGATAGTAACTGGCTAGATCTTATAAACCATGGGATTGACTCCTCCTTGTGACATGCACCTGAAGTTGACACCTTAAGCTCATAGCTCTCTTGGTACGAGTCCTTACTTCTTCCCTACTTTAGCTTGCGACATCCTCATCACAACTCAGTTGGCTTATATTTTACAATTAGACTTAGGCCACTAATCTAGCCCATGATTGGCCTTTGGCAGTGTGGTTTGCTAGTGCCTCGAATCTACTCCATGGATAGCCTTTTCCCTATGGGCCCACTAGCTCCACACAATCTAACCCTAATGTGGCTCTGATATTATTTGTAACGGTCCGACTCAAAACTGACTCCAAGTAACCTGTTATTTTATGGCTCAATACCGACCTAAAACGCTTAACTCAAGTTACATAAATAGTAACTAGCTGGACCTTATAAACCACTTTTCACTTTCATTCTTATCCAACATGGGATCGACTCCTACTTGTGACATGTTAGCGTAACCTAGCACTTGAAGCTAGCATCTCAAGCTTACAGCTCTCTTGGTATAGCTCCTTACACTTATATTTTCTAAAAAAAATTCAGTCAAAGCATCATTGCATTTACATTTTAAAACAAAAAATCTCTTAAGCAAAAAGATTTAAGTGACAACATCTGCTGTCACATCTTAAACTTCAAATAGCACTTGCTGTCACATAACCAGGTTCAGATCCTTAGCTTAAATTGGGCATTGGCCATTTTCCATAATTTTAAGGGTTTGGAAACGTGATATGACGATTTTAAATTGTGATTAGGTGAACATAAGCGTAAAGAGAAAATTAATGCTCAAAATGAGTAGATTCATATTAACTCAACACTTGCATCATGTTTGGACCAAATTAAAATAATTTTTTTACAAAAAGATTTTATATTATGCATTAAATGTGCAATTGGTTTGTAAATTCCATCAATCTTACTTAGGATGGATTTATAGTCTTCAAAATTTATTTGGATAATCCTGGAATATTTATTTATTTATTAAAAAAACATTTAAACAAATTTTCTATAATTGATGGATAAAAATATTAATATCTTAGAAAAAAATACAAGAATAATAATTTATATTTATTAGTATTGGAAAGAATTATAAATCATATATATATATTTTTTCTACTCATAAGAAGCTAAGTAGGTCAAAATAACAATTATTTCCTTTAATAACACTTATTAAATTAATGAAAATTCTCATCATAATAACTGATAAAGCAAATTAATTGACCGAAATCATATTTTTCCTTTACATATGTTAACTATATATAATATTTACAGTAAATTAATTAATTCTAATTTTCACTAAATAGATTAAAATCTTCAGACACATTCCAAAATCCTAATAACTTTGAGTATGTTAGGTTGATTTTGAGCTTGGGAATGAAATGCAATTTTTGGAATATGATTTTCATTTTTTGCTTTGTTTTACAAATAATTAATTAATTTTTTTATTTTTTATCTTTTACCTTTGAATAATTCTAATTTTTATTAATATAATTCTAATTTTAAAGTATAATTATTAATCTAATAAATAATGGGTGGTGTTATTATTAATACCAGAGCATAGTCTTCCATTAATATTAAAATTGACAAAAGTGCCCTCACATTTAATTGAATTAAATAATTTTTTAATTTACATTTAAATCCTTTTATTAATTTCCATAAGTATTTTATTTATTTTTCTTCCATAATCAATCTTCTTCTTTTTTGAGCATTAATTTTATTGGTGAAATTCGAATCCTAGTGTCCACATAATCCATCTTCTTATTCATTATAAGAAAAAACATATTTTCTTGGATTGAATCTACTCCAAAACCACCTATTTGTCTCTTTCCACATTATTTTTTTCATTTTTTTTCTTCTATGATTCTACTAGAAATATAAATAAAGAAGCATTGAGAAAGGGAAAAAAATATTGAGATAAAATAAAAAAAAATTTGGAATTTTTGTCATGTAGGTACTATTAATTGGTTTTTTGTGAAGCTTTTGATTGTGTTTATAAATTTTGATAAGGTTTGGATTTTGTTGATTTTTTGTACAAGCATTACATTGTTCTTATTGCTTAATTGGGGAGGCAGAAGAATACCCATTTCAATCCGTAAAAAGTATTGATTTAATTGTTATTATGTTGACATGATCCTTCACTTGGGCTGCTCTTATATTTCTATAATCTATTTATATTTGATATAATAAAGTTTGATTTGAAGGGACACCATCGTAACAAGATTATGGTAGCGTTAAAAAGTACTAATGGGAGAGAAATAAATAAAAGTATATATGGAAATAAATAAAAAAAATTAAGGGTTCGTTTGGTATATTTTTTGTTTTTTATCTTTCAAAAACAAAAATAAGATTTTAAAAATCAAAATTTGTTATTTTTGATTTTCTGTTTTCTATTTTCAAAATATTTCTAAATAAATATGAAAAAAACAAAAAATATATAATAATTTTTTTAAAAATGTTTTCTAATACTTATTTTTTTAAAATTTGAAAAAATAAATATAAAATAAAAAACCGCAATGATATTAAATGCCTCCTAAAATAATTGTTTAATTCAATTGAACAAAAGGATAATTTTGATAATTTTAATATTAATGAAAGATTATCCTCTGGCATTAACATTTTATGCTATGATAATATCTTTTATTTAATATTTATTTCTGTTTGGATTTCGATTTTAAGGTGAATCAAACCAGCGCTTAAATTTAATCTCTAATCAGTTACCACTTATTCAAAACATTAATTGGTTATAAATATTTTAAAATTTTAAAATTCAAAAAAGAGGGGTTAATTAAAAGATAGATCATTTATTTAAAAAAAAAAATAAAAAATTAAAAGATAGATCAACAAATTGTCACAAACTAATAATAATAATAATAATAATAATAATAATAATAATTGATGCGTTAGCCTACTACCAAGGTAAGACTATTTTAAGAGTGATGCAGTGTTCAATCCCTATGCTAAAAAAAAAAACTATTAATAATATTAATAATGATAATGATGCAAAAGAAAAATAGGAGCACTATATTGAGGATGTGGGGGAAATGAGATGTTTACTTAGGATGAGGCTTTTGTTGCCCACCATTCGTCCAAGATAAAACCTTTCAAATTACTGCCCATACCTTTGGAGTTGACCCAAGAAATATAATCTCTGAAACAATAACAAAAGAATTAAGAAGAAGATAATATGGCACTGAGAATGTGGGCTTCTTCCACAGCCAATGCACTCAAAATCTCTGTTGCCTCCAAAGCTCACCTCTCTCCTTCTTATTCTCTCTCAAGATGCTTCTCTACTGGTAGTATTTTCTTTCTTTTCTTATATATTACTGGTAGTTTTTGGTTTAGTAATACTGAAATCTCTAAGACTGGGGGGGGCAGCGAGTTGCATTCTTCTTTCTTTGTGAATTTCTTTTTGAAAGATTTTTTAAATATAAAACTTTTGTTGGATGTTTAGTTCTTGATGGGCTCAAGTATGCAAGTTCACATGAATGGGTGAAGCATGAAGGTCCAGTGGCTACAATTGGTATCACTGCTCATGCACAGGTTAATATTTATTTATTTATTTATTTTCTCTTATCCCATCCCCAAATTAGAGTAACTGTGTAATAATTAATGCAAATTAATAACGTTTTTGTGTGTATTTATTTAAGTATAGTTACTCTTTAACAAGTGGTCGAGTATCTACCACATAGTGCAGTAGCTCAGAAATTCAAATTTTTTTATATTGTCTCCTAAAATTTTTGGATAGTCTTTGAGAATTTCATTGTTCTTGTATTACCATTCATTTGAAATTTGTTGGAATGGATAAGGTTTGGTCATATCATGACCACACAAGATAAGATGAAATGCTGGCAACAGTCTCTTTTTAACAAATGCTCTCACAATATTCACTCTCTGATTAGTTTCTATATGGAAATTAACTTGCCTTACCAGTAAAACATGTATATTGCATATATAATTTACAGGACCATCTGGGAGAAGTAGTGTTTGTGGATTTGCCAGATACTGGAACTTCAGTGAGTCAAGGGAAGAGCTTTGGAGCAGTGGAAAGTGTGAAAGCAACAAGTGATATCAATTCCCCCATCTCCGGTGAGGTTGTTGAGGTTAATTCTAAGCTAAGTGAAGCACCTGGCTCAGTGAGTTTCCTCAATCCAAATTACACCTTATTCTTTTAATTTACTTTATTTTTTTTTATGTATATATCTCTAAATTTGATACCCACTTTTTTTTTTTTTTTTTTCAATAATGGAAGATTAATTCAAGCCCATATGAAGAAGGATGGATGATCAAAGTAAAGCCAAGCAATCCATCAGAATTAGAATCTTTAATGGGTCCAAAGGAATATACAAAATTCTGTGAGGAGGAAGATGCTGCTCATTAGATATTTGAATTTGCATATTTTCACTTGGGACTAACTTGTATTAGACATATTTAAGTCCTCAGTTCTTGTCAATTATTACAAAATATCTGTTTCCTATGTTATACCTTATCCAATCTCATTTTCATCTATTTTTCTTTGTTGTATTAGTTTATATTTTGTGTTTTCTCATTAATACTTGAATATGCTTGTGTGATTTTCCAAGAAACCAAACAAGCAACAAGCCTATGCATTTTATGTACACTGCAAGTCTACAACACATCTATAGCTCAAATGAATCCTTCCCAGTTCCCACAAACTGTTCTTGATTAGCTTACTTGCCTTAGAAATTTGTATGTTTCATGCATTTTCCAAATTTGCCAAACAGCTTCTGTGATTACATGCACCTCAAGGCAAATCTGCAGATCACAGAGAAATACATGTATGATCTAGTAGTTTCATCACCAGAGGGACTAGATCATGCAGACAAAACATAGACGGATCATATTTTTACCTAACTAGACCGTGTGGGAACTTTTGGTAAAAGGATGAAATATACAAATGCATATTTGTAGCTTGTTTCTCATATTGATATGTGTTAGCTGCTAAGTGTGAATAGTCAAATATTTGTTAGTGTGAATAGTTAATATTTGTTAGTTGCTTAATTCACGGCACGTGCACTACAATTTATTTCTACATGCAAACAAACTCATTTTCTTCTGTTAAACCACCAATCAAGTCTGTAAATGTGCACATCAGATTACACCATAAGTCTATAAATAGGTTGTATATAATGTATCAAAGGACACACGAAGTAATACAAAAACATTTCTTTCTCTGAGAAATTCCTTCTCTGCTAATATGGTATCAGAGCCCATGCATCTCAGTTAAAATCAAAAGATAAGAAATTCAGCCCCTGTGAAAATTTAGTTTTATTTTTCAGTTCAAAAAATTCTGTAACTTTTCGTTTTTCATGCACACGTTAAATTTTTTTTCTGACCATACCATCACAAATAACTGATCACCAGAAGAGTTTCAAGACCAACCGTACCCTAAACGGAAGCCGGACACACCCTCACGCTCCGCTTGAGGAAGCTGCAACTCAGCTCACTCACTCCATGCGCCGCACTCGCTGAAGACGACCACGTCAGCGCCACATAAGCAAACCTGGCCCAGTCACTTGCCAATCACTTGCCACATCACTGCCATGGCATCCACTGAGATTCTGCCACGTGTCATTTGACAGTGCCATGTCATCCAGTCAGCCAACCAGAATCTGCCATGTGTCATTTCGGTTCGATCTGATCAAACCAGTTGACTTTAAGTTTAATTGACCGAGTCAACCACTTATGTACCGGTTTTCAAACATCAGGAATCGATTCCTAAGATTTTTTGACCTCCTGAGTTCATTTTTGCCATCAGATTTGTGAAATTCTCACTCTATCATAAAATTATAGAGAAAATCAATGTTGCTCAACCTATTTTGACCATTTTAAATAGCACCAATTACAATCTTTGGGCAAATAGTATGAAAAGCTATCTTGTTAGAATTAAATACTGGAGAATAGTTACTGGCGGAACTTTCAAACCTGTCTGTACTCAAGATGAAACTGAATCAAAATACAACGATCGTATTGATGATTGGGAAAGTAAAAATCATCAGATTATTACTTGGTTCAGTAACACCTATGTTCCGACTATTTACATTCAATTTGGTCAATTTGATACTGCAAAAGAAATTTGAGATTTTCTTGCAAACAGGTACATAATCTTTGGTCTTGCTCATCACTATCAGTTGTGGAGTATTCTGAATAGTATGAGTCAAGAATCTGGACAGTATGTCAACGATTTCCTTAGCCAAATGTAACCCATTTGGAATGAACTCACTCAAGCTAAGATCACTGAAGATCAATTCCACTTGATCCAGTTTCTCATGGCTCTCCAGTCTGAATATGAACCTGTTTGAGTATCTCTGTTGCACAAAGATCCTCTACCAACACTCAAAACAGCTGTCAAGGAATTAATTTTTGAAGAAACTCGTTTGCAAATTGGCAAACCAACTTCCTCTAAATAGGCTCTGGCTACTCACATGCCATCATAGACTCAATCATCTCAGTATTGTAAGAATTGCATTCGACCTGGCTATTCTTTCTTTAATTGTCCAACCATTGAATGTAGATACTATCACAAACTCGAGCATATCAAGATCAATTGTCTTACTCGCCCATCAAGACCGAAAGACAACCAACCTAAGTCCATAACAACCTCAGAAATTGGAACATCTTCTGCCAATGCTGCTATACCAGACAACTCGTCTGCTTCTTCTCTGTCCTCCCTCACTCTTTCAAATCTCGAGTCTATGTTCAAAAAGGTTATGTCTTCTAGTGCCTCCTCCTCTAGTGCCATGTTTGTATACCTAGGTAACAAAAATTTGTTAATTGACTCTGCATGTAGTAATCATATGACCTCTGATCCTAGCATGTTTTTATCAAAATCAAATAACAATTTTTTACCTCCTATTCATACTGCTGATGGAAGCAAAATGAATATCAGTCATGTTGGCACTATTTTTTTCTCATAATCTAAGTTTACCTAATACGTATCTAGTGCCTTCCTTAGTTGTAGATCTCATCTCCGTAGGCCAATTGCGTGATCAAGGATTAACTATCATTTTTTCCTCTAATGGATGTCAAGTACAAGACCCACGGATGAGACGCCTTCTGGGGGGTGGACGCAAGATCGGGAGGCTATTTGAACTCACTTCCCTCCAAATTCCTCAAAATGCTCTCTCTACTACAACCAATTTTTCTCCATTATTCTAGTGGCATTTGCGTTTGAATCATGCATCGCTCAGTAAACTTCATCCTTTAATTTCTAGTGGTGTTTTAGGGAATGTTAAAATTATAGAATTTCAATGTACACACTGTCAACTTACTAAACAACCTACTTTATCATTCAACAATAATAACTCTCATTGTGATGTTCTATTCGGTTTAGTTCACTCTAATATTTGGGGAGCTTCTCCTACCCCCACTGTTGGTGGTAACCGATATTTTATTATTTTTATTGATAATCACTCACGTTTTACTTGGCTCTTTTGTATAAAAAATAGATCTGAACTTCCTCGAATCTATATTCAGTTTGCAAAGATGGTCCAAACACAATTTTCATAATATATAAAATTCTTTCGGACTGATAATGCTATGGAATACAAAGAGTCCAGTCTTTTACAGTTCCTTCATGAACAAGGAACTTTATTTCAATGATCTTGTCTTAATACTTCCCAACAAAATGGTAGAGCTGAATGAAAACATCGTCATATCTTAGATTCTGTTAGAGCACTCCTACTATCCTCTGGCTATCCTGAAAATTTTTGGGGAGAAGCCACTTTAACCACTGTATATACCATTAATCGACTTCCCACTCCAGTTCTTGGTAATATCTCTCTCCTTTTGAGCAACTATATGGTATGTCTCCTGACTATAACTTTCTCAAAATCTTTGGATGTGCTTGCTTTGTTTTACTCCAACCTCATGAGTACACAAAACTAAAACCTCGTGCTCATCTCTGTTGTTTACTAGGATATGGAATTGAACATAAATGTTATCGGTGTTGGGATCCTATTTCTAATAGATTGCATATCTCTCGCCATGTTGTCTTATGGGAAAATACTATGTTTTCTAGTATCTCTAAATTTCATGACTCCAGTACTGATCGTATATTTACTAATCCATCTGTGGAGTTCTTTTTGTCTGGTGATATAGAAGTATCTACAGATTCAACAGCAACACCTGATTCTCCTACCTTGGAAATGATCTTGTCTGCGGAGAATGTGCCAGCTACAACTGAACCTGTGCCTGTTCCTAATCTTCCTCCATCAATTGAGGAACATCATCATTCTACTCTGGTAACTCAAAAACCAGTCTGTTTTAATGATTATCATTGTTATTCTAGTTTTCTTTCTATGCATGAGCCTCATAATTACCGTGAGGCTAGTTCTGACCCTCTCTGGCAGCAAGCAATGGCAGAAGAAATCCAAGCTCTTGAAAAAACTAATACTTGGGACTTAGTTGATCTTCCTGCAAGAAAAACTCCAATTGGTTATAAGTGGATTTATAAAATTAAAATTCATTCTGATGGATCAGTTGAGTGATATAAAGCACGTTTGGTTGCCAAAAGATATACAAAAGAATATGGCATTGACTATGAAGAAACCTTTCCTCCTGTTGCACGATTAACTTTCGTCCAGTGTCTATTAGCCGTTGTTGTTGTTAAACAATGACCACTTAATCAGATGAATGTCAAAAAGGCCTTTCTTAATGGAGATTTGCTGGAACAAGTCTATATGCATCCTCCACCTGGCTATTTGTCACGACCCGGCTTTCGAGCCGTGACGATCCTAGGGCATGGGTAGGCTTAAGGCCACCGAAAACCCGTAGGAAACTCATCGATCAATCAACTATCTGTATCCATATCATACAATCTCCCAAGATCAGAACCAAACAACTAGGTCAATCCATATCCATTAATATCATTCAATATTCAGTTACAATGCCATGTTCAAAAGCTTAATGCTTAGGAGGCCCATAAAACTATTTCTATTACAT